>CAUYLG010055217.1:0-85244 GCA_963573385.1 Cacajao melanocephalus | reverse complement strand
TGTCCATGTGTTCTCATTGTTCAACACCCACTTATGAGTGAGAACATGCAGTGTTTGGTTTTCTGTTCTTGTGTCAGTTTGCTGAGAATGATGGTTTCCATCTTCATCCATGTCCCTGCAAAGGACATGAACTCATCCTCTTTATGGTTGTATAGTATTCCATGGTGTATATGTGCCACATTTTCCACATTTGGGTTGGTTCCCAGTCTTTGCTATTGTTAACAGTGCTGCAATAAACAGATGTATGCATGTGTATTTATAATAGAACGTTTTATAATCCCTTAAGGAACTTTTTCTTTGCATTTACAATTTGGCTCTTTGGCACAGGAAGCCTAGTTTTTGATCTGTCTTGGCTTTTGACATGCTGTCCTTACTAAATTTCTAATCATTTCTAGATTTTGATTTAAAGAGAAAGACTTGAGATTCTTCCTTTTACTTAAACACTTAGAGGCTACTGCAGGGTTATTAACTGACCTAATTTCAACGTTAAATTGAAATTTCTCAGGGAATAGGGGGCCCAGAGGAGAAAGAGAGAAATGGGAACAGCCTATTGGTGGAGCTGTCAGATCACACACATTTATGATTAAGTTTGGCATCTTGCATGGGTGCGGTTTGTGGTTATCCATAACGATTAGAACAGTGACATTAAATAACACTGATCACATATTATTAAAACAGATATAATAATAGTAACACATTTGAAAATATTGCAAGACTTACATAGAGAAATGAAGTGAGCACATGTCATTGTAGAAAAATGACGCCAACACACTTGCTGGAGGCAGGGTTGCCACAAACCTTCAGTTTGTAAAAACACAGTATCTGATAAGTGCTGTATCTGGGAGGCACAATAAAAATAGATCTGCCTGTACCTCCAGTGTCCCAATGTTTTCAACACTGGCGTCTTTATTATAGGAATGTGTCGTTTGCTTAAAAATTGTTCATTTCTTCACTTTATTACAGCAAGGGAAGAATAATTAAAAGTTTTTCTAGCAGTAATTGTTGAAAAATTGCAGTTTTAAACATTTCTACTATTGAGAGGCCCCCCTGTGATTCACGTTGTTAAAAAACTGTCAATATTTTTTGACTTAATTTATTTTTCCCCCTAATGAAAGAACTTTCTTTTATTTTATAGTATTTTAATGTTACTTAACATAAATTTATCATTTTTGGAGTGTGAATGCATGTATACTTACACATTATATGGACAATTTACAATTTACTTTTCTATGCAATATTTGTTCATAGTGCTAGCATATTCCTGTTTTTCTTCATTTATTCTAGCTTTGAAAAGCTCATATATATTTAGGGTATGCTTTGCAAATATTTCAGTCTGTGGCCTGCCTTTTTACTCAGCTATGGTGAATTTTTTTAACACTAAAAAAATTGTTTATGATCACATATGTTACTGAGTTCTTTTAAAGCACTTGGAAGTTTGCATAATAACACATATTTTCACTTACCTATGAGTGAATCATACAATTAGACACTTGTCTAATTGTTTTTTAATATTAAAATCTCTGTCTACTTGAAGTATATATCCTCATGTATGATATAAGGAAGAGATCCAATTTTAACTTCTCCACATGACTCTAGTTATTCCAGAACCACTTATGTAAAACACCATCCTTTCCATGTTAATTTGAGATTTTCGCTTTATCATATATGAAATTTCCATAGTCAATTTTTTTTTTTGCATTTTCAAGAAAGATTTCTTAGGTAGATAATGTTGTGCAAATGACTATAAAAATGGCAATAAGATTGCCTATTCGGGTACAAATAGACTTGTTTTTTCTAGAAAGGCAATGCTTAGTATAGCAAACCAAAAGCAAATGAGGAAAAACTTCTTTGTTTTTCCACTGATGTCGCCAGTGTATCTTCCAGCATTCAAAATAGCACTGGCCTCTCTGCTGCTTTAAAAAAATCCTGCTTAGCAGTTCAGTAATGAGAAGAATTTGTCTTTGACTTCCAAAATTGAATCCTAATCTTTTACCTACTACCGTTAACGGGTAATCAAGTGATATTCTAGGCCAAGGCACAATCTATAAGCTAATCATTTTATGTTACATCCTCAAACTACCAGATTTTTGTTCCTAATAAATGGGCTAGATCACTTGTGATAAGAAACACTTTTCTGGGTAGCCTAGAGGCAAGCCAGAGTCCCAGCAGCCCTGCTAGCCTCCTGTGGTTTGTCACCTCGTCTGCATGCTCACCTCAATTATTACCACATTACTGGCTCCAAGTTAGACACAGTGAGGGATAATGAAAATTTCCGTTGTGCTAGAGACAATAGCCACTGTACACATTCAGTTTTCCTCCCTGACTCCTGATATTTTTTAGAGGGTGAGAGGGAAGTGAACAACTTCACAGGTGGTTGAGAGCCTGGGTTACTTTTTTCCTACCAGCTAAACAGGAAAATGTCAATAGCCAAGAACCAAAGGGAATACATCATTTTAATAATGCTTATCACATTTTTTTATGTATGTAGCATGAACTTCTCTTTTTTAAAAAGTAGAGACATGGACTCACTTAAAGAAGCAGTCTGGCTGTCCCTGGGCAGAGCAGGTGCTTTGCACTGTCCAGCCACTCCTCAGCCAGTAGCCTGCAAAGACTAATTTTTGTGAGCCACAGAGACAGTGGCTGCTGCTTCTCCCGCCAGGGAGAGATCAGAGATCCCTTGGTATAACCCTGGCTGGAGTTGCTGAAATTCCCACAGGGAGGCCCCACCCAGTGATGAGATATGGCTTGGCCAGGGGTGGGGAGGGCGGTTAGGGTGGGAAGTGTCAGGGGTGGTGGGGAGGGAGAGCATCAGGAAGAATAGCTGATGGATGCTGGACTTAAAACCTGGGTGATGGGCTGATCTGTGCAGCAAACTGCCATGGCACATGTTACCTGTGCAACAAACGTGCACATCCTGGACACGTACACCAGAACTTGAAAAAAAATGTTGAGGCCCTGCGCGGTGGCTCACTCCTGTAATCCCAGCACTTTGGGAGGCTGAGGCGAGTGAATCACGAGGTCAACAGATCAAGACCATCCTGGCAAACATGGTGAAACCCCATCTCCACTGAAAATACAAAAATTAGCTGGGCATGGTGGCACGTGCCTATAGTCCCAGCTATTTGGGAGGCTGAGGCAGGAAAATGGCTTGAACCCAGGAAGCGGAGGTTGCAGTGAGCCACTGCACTCCAGCCTGGCACCTGGCGACGGAGCGAGACTCTGTCTCAAAAAAAAAAAAAAAAAAAAAGTTGAAGAAAAAATAAAAAAAATAAAGAGATAACAGTTCCACTTATAGATTAGGAATAAAATGAACAACAGAGAGTAATATGTATTAATTTATTGACTCCTTTTCTCCAGAGTCCTTTAAATGGATGCTTTTTAAAATGGTTCTTTTTGTCACTTCTGGAATTGAGTCAATGTCTCCATAATACTGGCAGAACTAGGCCTCCACTGACGGAAAGCATAGACAGCTCAAGGACAACAGGGAATCACAGACGGACCAGGGCATCATTAGTGCTTCAGGAGTTCCTAGTAACACAAAATAAGGGTAAGCTGTCGATGCACATGGCCTATGTATTCAAAGGTGATATGGGAACAGACTATGCACATATCCAGCTGTCAGGGTAGTTACTGCAAGATCTCGCAGGAGCTGAGCAGACAGCAGGAAGGCTGTCTACTATGGAAGTGTTTCATATCTGGCAATAGGTAAAATAGAGCGAAAGATGTGATCAACATTATATAAATATTTAATATTAAAAATTAACCATTCTTGACTAAGTCAATAAAGTCATAATCAATCTTCTTTAAAAAAAGCTATATTTAAATGAAATGTCATACAAACATGGCATTATGCATGGAAGTAAGAAGATGCTTTTCTCAGGAATATAGTTAATACTCCGAGAAGCTTCAAAATGATTTTTTAAATTTTATCCAGAATATAAGACTATGTGTACTAGAAGTATTTTAAAATAATTAATTGCTCATTCTTTATTTAGTCCAAAGCTAAATTACTGTATCTTCCAAGTCAATATAGTATTTGAAATTAAGGTATTAAAAATTAATTTTCCATAATTACTCTTCATTGAAATGAATTACTTAAAACTAATATGCAATAATTCTGATACGCATTTTCCTTTTTGATCTTTGGTAAGTCCTTTAATCCCTTTATATAGTCTGAGAATTCTGCATAGAAAATATTCTTCCTCGAGAAGAGAATGGTCTGCTTTGATACAGAAGAAATTTAGAAGAGGAAAGATTATAACTAAGCAGAGTGTTAGGAATGGAGTATCAGTTTTTGATTTATCTGTTTAAGAATCTTTTTTTTTTAACTCAAAAGATTCCATAATTTCCTCCATGCTTCAGTTTTTCTTCTAAAAAATATTAAGAGCTATTATTTTTTAAAAATAAAGAAAAGATCAATATTCCTTTTTCTCAATTTGTATCATCCTATAACAGGAAGTCTGAATGGTTTTCTTTGTGTTGAGAATGGTTAACCAGAGATTAGAGAAAAAAATGCAATAAAAATTTTTATCACCCTATTCCAAATAATGGTCTAGGATAGGCCATACTTTTGTGAATAGATTTTAAAATAAGTCTTCTTTCCTGGACACAATGAACACATGCAATTCATGCTGTCACTAATTTATCCCATCAACTGTTCATAGCTGTCTTTAGGGACTCACATTATTTAAGATTATTTTTAATAAGAACAGACCTATTATAAAAGGAACTGCTGTTGATAAGTTTCCTAGCACTGAAGACACATGTCAATGGCTTTAAGTCCGTAGCTGAATATATCTGCATTTTCTTTAAAAACTGCACGCACAAGAAGAAGGCATGGTGAATATCCAATTTAAATTTAGAAACTCTATTGCTTAATTCTCCACCATTGAGTTTGGAGACACTGACAGTCATCAATTGGTAGTGCATACCTGTTAAGTATTTTATATACATCTGAACTGTTACTAAAGGGAGACATTCCGGTAGAATGCCTCTATGATCACTCAAAAGATATCCTGTTTATTTACACTGAAAAATAAAAGTACTATGTTCAATATAGAGGCAATATCTCTAGGCAAATTTTCCAACAAGCTCAAATGCTGTTTTCAATCATTTTGTTACTATGACATTAACGTCTAAGCATGCCATATGATTTTGTTCTTTTTATAAGTGATAATATTCTAAGGAAGTACAACATATTCATGCCAAAACCATGAATAACTCTACAGACACTTGCAATACATTTAATTTTGGTTAACTAACTACAAGTCAGATTCATCTCCTTAGTGACTTAAAGCAAATTAGTAATCTTGAAAGCAATGTACCAGATATAAATTGAGACAATCAACTTACTTTAAAATAGCAACAAAAATAATCTACAAATGTATTATTAATCTAAAACATATGTTTGCCTTATTGAAAAATTAAAAGATCAAGTAGATATGTATGCAGTTAATTGTGATTGACTTTTAAGTCCCAGACACAGCAAAGCTCCAGCATATGAATGAATATAAGTTCAGAAATTGTAACTCTTCATACGATAGCTAGAATATACTTTTAAAATGGTGGTGGTATGATGTTTCCATAACTAATACATCTTTAGCTATGTGTAATAGGTTATTTTTATTTTTCTATTGAACTGGATGCTTTACAGAAATAGAATTATAAAATCTAATTATAACAGACAAAATAATCCATCATCTTGAGCACTCAAATATGCTTTTTACCACTACACAGAGAATAAAAATGAACTTTCTCATATATTAGAAAGTTAAAAAATTATATATTGGTCTTTATGTCTCAAATAAGATTTCTCTCAAACATAAACCCACAGGTTTGTTCTTTAGGTGACAGATTCATCCTTAAAGTAGAAAATGGAAGTTCACCAGATGAAGATAAGTAAGTGGAAATTTGCCTTTAGTAAACAGCATCCATTTCTTCTTTTATGACTACCAAATTTTGTTTTTGCTTATTCTAGTTTTTGGTATCATAAATTTACGTCCTCTTCATTCTAGTGATCAGATGATATTTTAACATATTGTAAATAGAAAAATTGCCATCCTAACTTATCAGCCAGTCTCCAATTCATTGCACTAGTCATTTTCCCTTTCTCTAAAGATTGATAATTCTTGGCTGAACAAATACAACTGAGTTTCTGAAATCCTAAAACAGACAACTAGATATCAAGACACCAATGTGAGTGTGATATGACAAAAAGTACAGTTACATGACAGTAAATATAATAATAAAACAGGTTAATGAGAAAAAATAGTAGTTACTGTTATCTTTATGAAAAGAGGGAGGCATTCAATATAACTTTTTAAAAAAATAGGATATTAGGCAAAGAAAAAAATAAACTTGATTTTACATGAAATACATCAGTCTAAAATATTAACTTACCTCTTTATAATTCTTCAGAAACAAAGTATTTTTAAAAATCTAATACATGTTATACTTTGTAAACAGTAGTGCCATCGTGGATGTCTAGAATATAAGACTATGTGTACTACTTACCACACATAATAGAATTGTAACCCAATGTTATTAACATGTTTAAAGGTGATATCTAAAAAGTCATAATGAATGTTTAAAAGATGATAAAAATAAAACTATGTTTTTGACCCTTTACAATGCTAATTTTATGCTATTAATTCAAAGCGGATCACAAAATATTATTTATGGATGCATGTATAGAGGAAAATCCTTAACCATTCAGTTCTTGGTTCGCTATTGATATAAATTTCCTGGCAGCTAATTTGTTACCCGTAGCTTAATAGTAGCTATGGAATACACTGGCACCTGAAATTCTTTTTAGGTTGAGGCAGGTATAATAAACAAGGGGGACAAGTAGGAACAATTTAAGGTTTCTGCAAAACATTATTTTGACTTATCTGTAAGACTCACATAGACAATTTTTATGTACTTTAAATATTTCAGACTAATAATAAACAAAACTCAAAATAAGTACTGTCCAAATTTTCAATTTTATCTCTAATCATATCAGCACAAATGGTATTGAGGAACCTGCTTGCCTATGAATATCCAGGCTAGGTAGGTTTTCATTTCTATAAGTAAAGGATGTTCACTCCTCCTGAATTGCTTAAAGGTTTCCAGCTGTGGTGTGTGAAATATAGTTTATGTGTCTTGTGATTCTCACAGTGAGAATCTAGACATCTTTTCCTGCTTTTCAACTTTTAGGACTCTGCAATAACTCAGAAGTTACACCTACAAGGTGGTAAACTGAAACAACTGTCCAGATGCTAGATTAAGTATCAGTGTTGCCTAAGATTTGTGGAAAGCTTACTTCTTACATAAGATTTACTTGTGAAACTGTCTAAGTAGAAGCAGATCTCTAATCCTGCTTTTTGCCTGCAGGTAAGTATTGGCTCTTTCTTGACTACCTAAGAAGAAGAAACCTGTCACCTTTTCAGCCCTCTGAGTATGGGTTTCTTTGTGTCCAATCTAGTTTGTTTGCCAGGAAAATAAAGAAGACCCAGGAGGTCAGGTTGTTGAGGATATGATAAAAAATAATTTTATTTCTCTCAAGTTTTGCCCATTTGAGTGACTTCTTAACCACATTTTATGAATTCGTGTCTCTTTACATTTGTGGTATCTTTTGTCGAAAAGGAGGTTTCTATTGTTTACAGTGTGCTTACTACACTTCTTTTTATCATTTTTCGCTTCTGACTCTGTCCATTGCTGTCAGATAAAAACAAATAGTACTATGTGCCATGCATTTTGTGTTGTTTTCCACAAATGACCAAGTTTATGATTTGCAGAAGATGTGACCACAGCAAGTCCAGAATCCTCAAAATCTTACTTTATGTGCATAGAATGATAACTTCACAGATGCTCCTTTTGATATAATAAAAACAAACAAACAAAAATTATACAAACATAATATCCTGGAATTTGATTAACCACAATCCCTATAATAGTGTGGTTAACCTAATAGAAATTTTCAGAAATCTATCAGAGGTAAAATGGGCTCATGACGAAAACAGATCAGGCACTAAACATGTCAGGAAAATTCATTATCTTCTCCTCACATGTCAGGCCTTAATATTAATAAGTAGAATTTTCTTTCTTCCTTAAAAAAGCACTAGGCAGCAAAATAATTTGCTTTCTCAATTGAATAAAACAGATCTCTGTAGGCTGCATTTCAGTGTAATTGGCACCATTCTGCTTCAGATTTAATATATTTGTACAGATTAACATTTTTAAAATAGGAAATTGATGTATTGGGCGTATAGCAAGACCTGGACTTTGTCACCTGCTACCAGGGAAAACAATGCTTCTATTTTTCTCAATACGACACTAAGTAAGCTTATCTGAATCTCATATTCAGCCTATTGATCATGTTTCTGGCAATTCCAATAGCTCTTCCATTTACTGCTTGTTTTTAGAAAAATCTTTTTGCTTAATATAAATAATTAAATAAATTATTCATATTTTCAAAGATTATGTCACAACTGGATGTCGTTATGAATAGAGGTTAAGAGGACATGCTCTGGAAAGTAATTACCTGAAATTGAATACCAGCTGCAATGTAAACTTGGGCAAGTTATTTTACCTCTATATGCTTTAGTTTTCTCAAATCTAAAATGGCATGTAGTAATAATAATTACCACCCTCTAGGGTTATTGCAAAGATTAAATAAATTAATTCATGGAAGATGGCTGGCAAATAGTAAGCACTACTTGCTGCTTACAATAAATGTAAGCAATTAGTATAATTCCCTGGTTAATTCAGAGACCAGTAACAAGGAAGAGAGGTATTGTCTTCAATATTCCATCTGGATCTTCTACTTACTATCCTAATTCTTCTCCAAATTGCTAGCTGTACATTGTTTCTGCACGAGTGTAAGGAAAAATAGGCAGGTCTTACTTGAGTGTTTTGACGGATTCTAGCATTAATTCCTGGCTTTTTTTTTTTCATTGAGGCATTTTTGAGTGTTTTGATTGGGATATTTAATAATAATATCTAGTCGACCTTTTTAGAGCTGACCTTCCACAAATGTTCTTGACTTCTCTGATTCAGTGATATACCCTACACCACCTCATTTGCTTGTGTCAAATCATTTTAGCAGGAAGTTCTCTTTAGATATCTCTATGTGTATCTACCCATAGGGTCCACTTTGATAATGGAAAAACTTGGAATTTTCAGAGACAGCAAATTCTGGAAGTGCAGGTTCAGCCTTTTTCAGCACTTTTTCTTTGCTCTGTGGTCATAAGGAGCTTTAACTGGGCTCTTGTCTTTAGAATTTTCTAGGTGCATTGCAAAATAGGTATATCTCTATGTCTTCCAAACTCTAGGAACACCCATCAATTTCCTCACTATAAAATTAACTGCACAGTATGAGCTGGCATCTATTCTGTAGAACAGTGTGTATCTACCCATTGCTGGAGACACTTGTTCCCCAACCTGGAGAACCCTGAGATTCTCCTGATGAAATCCAAGTGGAAATAGAGATGGACAGAAACATAGGATGGGAAACATATCAACCTTTTTCTATTCCTGATCAAATGTTGATCATGTCTGGAATAGGCTGGAGAGAGTTGATGCATAAAATACAGAAGAAATTTTGCTCCACCTTGTGACCCACAGAAATGTGTTTAACAGAGCATCATTTCAATGTGTAAACATAGAAAACAAGTATTACAACTTCTGGAACTTAGCTGGAGGCCAGCAGCAGTGACTCATGCCTGCAATCCCTGCACTTTGAGTAGCTGAAGTGAGAAAATTGCTTGAACCAGGAGTTGGAGACCACTCTGGGCAGCATGGTGAAATCCTGTCCATAAAAAAATTTAAATAAAAAAATTAAAAAAAAATAAGCCCAGGAGGTTGAGGTTGCAGTAAGCTGTGATAATGCTACTGCGTGGGTGCAAAGTGAAACCCTTTCTAAAACAAAAGCATAAAAAAACCACAACAATAAAATACACACCGAATCTTTGATTTTTCTTTCCGGTCATGAGAAAATTTAGGGAAACGTATAAGTGAAAACTTTATGATACTCTAAAAATGTTCTTCAGCATGGCATCATCTCGAATTCAGGATATATTTTTATATAACCACATTACCATTATCAACCCTTATAAAATATTTAATTCCCTGTTGTCTATCTATACTTGTCAATGAAAAACTAAAGGAACACACCCATGGTCAAGAGAGTTGGGCTGGTTTCCTGTTACAGCAAACAAAATCACCAACCTGTGAAATTATGTTACTTCTTCAAAGGAGGAGTGTGAGGGGGGACCAATGTCATCGGGTCATTCCTAATCCAACAACCTGCAATGCTAATTATGTGGTAAAGCTAGGATCCATATATATGAAGTAGTGAGTTTGTGTAAGTGGGTGTATTGTTATCTGGGCCCTCTAATGTGTTGCATGGGCCCAACACTAACATCGACTATCTGAAATGCTACAGACCTATTAACATCTTGACATCTACAAGTACAGTTTCCATAGTCTTCTTTTGGAGGAGGATGTTGACTATTTCGACTCTTTTAGTTTTTACATAATTTTTTTCCAAAACTAATAAATTCATTTTAAAATGAACAGGCTTAAAGACAGATTTTGGAATTGCATTAATTGCATAAAACAATTTGAGGAGAAATAGCAATATTATGACTGAGTCATATTGGTCATAAATTTCCTTTACGTGTCCATTTACTTAAGTCTCATGTAACATCTTACAATTAAGTTTTTAAAATATGTTGTTGCAGGTCTCAACATAATATGTTAAATTTACTTCTAAGTGTCTGTTATTGTTATTTCCAATTTGAACTTATAAGCTTAAAATTAGGTTTTTACATTGTTTCCTTGTAGTGCTTTGAGATAGAACTGCATTTTTAAAAGTATAGATCTGAAGAATCATCTACCCCTAAACTCTCTTAATTGTTCTAATGTATTTCTTTTTAAAAATTTTTCATATACAAAATCATACCATTTGCAAATACTTTTTAACTATTCCCTTGTTTTTATATACGTATGTCTTAATTGTTCTTGGAATTCAAACTTTGCATAAAAGCGATAATGAAAGTTTTGATATAATTATTAGTTTTGTCTTACTTTTTAAAATGAATGCTTCTAACATTTTCTTAGCATAAATTTTGCTTTGCACATACAAAGTAGGTATTATTTTATCAAAGATATTTCTAATTTGATAATTTATTTTAACTATGTCCTGAATTTTATCAAACACTGTGTAAACCTATGAGTAAGTGTTGGTATGTGTGTCTCTGTGAGAGTGTGTGTTTGTGTGCATGCACAAATGTGTGCACACATGAGAAAGATAAATAAAATTACAGTGATTTTCTTGGAAAGTCTGAAAGAAATTACCATTAATACTAAGCATAACTGATATTTTCATTCTGAATTGATTTTAGGTCCTGCCTCACTGTTTAATAAATAGTGAAAATACTGAGTCATTTTATGTCTCATGTCTCTTTAGATACAACTTCTTCTTCATGTTGCCATTTCATCTAGATTTTCAAATGTACTGAAGTTTTTCATAGTTTTATTAAATTATTTTTATGTCTGTGGTATCTATTCTTGCTTATTCTTTAATGTATCATATCTTCCTTTTTATTAATCAATATTTCCAGTTTTTAGTACTTAATTAGTGTATTTAAAGTATTGAATTTGGACTAATTTTATTCATCAAAAGCTATCTCTGACTTCCCTGAGTTCTTTAATTTTCTACCTTTTTAATTTTGTATTCTGGCTTCTTAAGTTAGAATTTGTAACTTTTCATCTTTATTATTTCCTTATATAAGTACTATTGTTATAAGACTACTTTCTAGATCTACTTATTTCCTTCAGTGATTTTTGATATTTAATATTTCCAAATCATTCATCTCTAAGTTATTTTAACTTTTTCTCTTAATTTCTGCACGACCTATACAATATTTAGAAGTGATTGGCTGTATGTTGTGTGTATGTTTTGAGTATATGATTAACTTTTAAATATTTAGAAAATTATTTACTTAATTACATTTTGGTCAGAGAATGTGGTTTAATATTCAATAGATGTATCCATTAGAAAAAGGCTATTAATTTTTAATATATTTCCAAACTTTTGTGGATTTTAAATCAATATGTGAGGAAGATTTTCCACAATTTTCCACTAAGTCTATGGATTTATCGAATTGTCCCTGTGATTTGACAACATTTTCACTCTTTAGGCTTAGGTTATTTTATTAAGTATGTAAAGATCCATTATATCTTCCTAATGAGTTAAATATTTTATCATTAATTAGTATTCCCCTATAATCAAAATGCTGCATTTTATTTTCACCAATTATATGTAGTATGCTAATTAAATTTTCCTAGCTTTCTTATGGTTAGTATATTCCCAGTAAGAGTTTTTTGTTTCCATAATTTTATTTATTTATTTATTTATTTATTTATTTATTTATTTAGATGGAGTCTCGCTCTGTTGCCCAGGCTGGAGATTGTCCAGGCACAATCTCGGCTTACTGCAACCTCTGCCTCCCCGGTTCAAGTGATTCTCCCATCTCAGCCTCTCCAGTAGCTGGGACTACAGACATGTGCCACCATGCCCGGCTAATTTTTGGATTTTTGGTAGAGGTCGGGTTTTGCTCTGTTCGCCAGGCTGATCTCGAATTCCTGACCTCAAGTGATCCACCTGCCTTGGACTCCCTAAGTGCTGGGATTATAGGCATGAGCCACCCTGCCTGGCCAGTTTCTTTAATTTTAATCTGAAAATGTCTAGGAAATTACACTTTTGGAGTCCATTATTTTAAAGACATAGACATTTTTATTTGCTTGTGTGTTGTTTTGTGCTTGACAAATCCTAGAAGCTTTCTCCTTGGTGGCTTGATTACTTATGTCTACTGTCTTACTTCTATTTCTATGTGTCATACTTTGTTTCCTTTTTCCTCCTTTTATTAATTTTTTGTTTGGGGGTAAAGGGGTGATTAAGTTTTGGCTGTTTTATTTTTCTTGCTCTATTTATATTATTTATAATTTGTACATAGTATGTCTAGTAATAAGCTCAGAATTTTCCATATATATTTAAATTAGAAAAATTGAAAGTTAAACTTCTCCCCTCAGTAAAGAAAATGTTAGAATATTAGACTAAGCTAATTTATATTATAGGTAAATGAGAAAATAAATCTCTACCTAGATATTTCTATCAGTTGTTAGGTGATTATAATAAATGTTTTAAATTATTTCCCAAGTTAAATAGGCTGAAAGAAATATTTGCTCTTGAATTATAATTTCACTGTATATAGTATTCCAGATTATATTTGTTTTTCTTTTAACACATTAAATATTTTCCTTCATGCCCCTCTTAGCTGTGTGGTTTCTAACAAAAAGTCATTGTAATTCTTATATTTGTTTTTCTGTAGGTTAGAACCACAGGCCCAATTTTCTCATTTCGTACTTTTTTCAGTGCTTTGATTCATCATTATTTATTATTTATTTATTTATGATGCTCTCTTAGAGTTTTGAGCCCTGGGTATTTGGCTCTATCTACTTTTAAAAGCTTATTTAAGGGGTTGGATTATTTCCTACATGTATAAATAAAATAAAATGTTTATAATGTCTTAAACTTTAAATTCAATCATCAGATTCAGTTTTATTACATATAGGTAAATTAGATAACTTTTTATTTATATTTATGAAGATGATTTGTTAAACACAACTTTTAGCAAAAAATACATATGAAGAGATCTTACATATTTCCAGAGAGATAAAACAAATTTGACATCCACTCAGTGAGATTTTTTATTTTACATATGTTGTTTTTTTTACTTGCAGAGTTGCATATGTCATACTTGAGAGCATTGCAAATATGGGTTAATGGAGTAGTTATTATGTGAACTAAAACTAAACTAAACTGAACAGAGTCTAAAACACTTTTGATTGAAAAGATAACTATCTTAGGGCAGCAGGGTGCTTAAATAATGAGTTTTTCAAAATTTGCAACATTTTAGAATAAAATGGAAGTTACTATGTAAGTATAATCAAGAGGTTAAACATATGTCTTTAAAATAAATTACTTTCCTAATAACACCAGATAGTCTGACCTAAAAATAAGTAATTTGTTTTAGTGCCCAAAAGTCATGATGATTTTTAACATCTATAAAAACATCCTTGAAGTAATTATATTGCTCATTGTATACTTTATGGAGTAAACTACTGTGTCTACATGGTATTTCCTGTGATTTGAACATGGCCTGTCCAAAATTCAGGTGTTGCCAAGGTGAAGGTATTAAGAAGTGAGTTCATTAAGAGGTGAGAAGGCCATGAGAGCTTCTTGTTCATGAATGGGATTAAGGCCTTTATAAACGAAGCTTCATTCAGCATTTGGCTAGCTAGCCCTTCCACCTTCTGCCCTGTGCAGACAAGGCCAGAATGCCCTTCCCAGACCAAATGCTGGTGCCTTAGTCTTAGACTTCTCTGCCTCCAGAATTTGAGGCAATACATTTCTGTTCTTTATAAATTATCCAGTCTTTGGCATTTGGTTATAGTAACATAAAACAGAGTTAAGACAGTATGTTGCATATACTCGCAATGTGTTTCAGCATTTTTATTGCATTTAAAAAATAATTAAACAGAAATTTTAAAGATAAATATAAATTCTGTTTGTGTGTATTTCTAATTTTGTTCCAACTCCACAGAAATTGTAAGAAATAATATTTAGACAAACAAGCAATCTGTTTTTTCTATAACTTAAATAAGTTCTTATGTTAAATTATGTATGTTATTTACTATGAAGTAAATTTTTACATTATTTTTTAGAAAGTATAGCACATTTTCATAATTGTTTGAGCTCTTGAAAGTAAAGTAATAGGTCAAATCATTTTAAGAATCATTCAAAAAATAAAATTTCTATTTATACTGAAGAAACACCTGTGAGTTTATTCATTTACTCACATTTCAATTTAATTAACAAAAGGTATATTGAACATAATTATAGACCAGACACTGCATTACAAGCAGAGAATAAAAATGAATAAATAGAAGTCCTGATTCTAGCTGTTTATTGTTCATTAGGCACAGGCAAGTATTTACAAAAAAGGGGTAATATACCATCATTGATGCCTTGAGAAAAATCAGGTAAAATTTAGAAAATGCACATAGACTGAATGGCTACGTCTAAGGTTTTACTTCCTGCCTGTTTTCAATATTGTAGGTTTCAAATCTTGTTCTTCATCTGATGATCCTGGTCTGTTAGTGTCGTTCAGCATTTGTTAAGAGAATTGCCCTGATATGACTACTAAGGTTGTCCTATGAGTAACCCAATCCTGGTGATCTGTGGGCCATCATGTAGCTTTTCCGTATAGAAGGTAGTGAATTTTATATGATATAAGAATCCTGCCAGGATAAGAAGGTGGGAAAACATAAAAAGAAGCACAAAAGTACTGCATCACAACCTGGATATCTCCCTCTCATGGTACAAGAACTTTTAGATGAAATGATAAGCTCATAGACAGCTTCAAAAACAATCTTTTCCTTTGACATTGCATACTTTAGCTATACAAATAATATTAAAATACAGATTTTGCACTAAGAACTTAAATTAAATTAAGTATAACTTTTCCCCATTCACACATTATACAACCCAACTATAGCTGTTATATTAACCATTTTAATCCTTTTTTTTTTGAGATGGAGTCTTGCTCTTACCCAGGCTGGAGTGCAGTGGCACAATTTTGACTCACTGCAGCCTCCACCTCCCAGGTTCAAGTGACTTTCCTGCCTCAGCCTCCAGAGCAGATGGGATTACAGGCATGCGCCACCACTCGTGGCTAATTTTTGTATTAGTACTACAGATGGGATTTCACCATGTTGGCCAGGTTAGTCTCAAACACCTGACCTTGCGTGGTCTGCTGGCCTCAGCCTCCCAAAGTCCCAAAGTGCTGGGATTATAGTCATGAGCCATGGTGCCTGGCCAACAATTTTAACACACTTTTTTTTTTTTTTTTTTTTTTTTTTTTGAGATGGAGTCTTGCTTTGTCACCCAGGCTGGAGTTCAGTGGCACAATCTTGGCTCATTACAACCTCAGCTTCTGGGTTCAAGTATTTTCCTGTCTCTGCCTCATGAGTAGCTGGGATTACAGGTGTGCACCAGCATGCCCAGCTAGTTTTTGTATTATTAGTAGAGACAGCGTTTCACCACTTTAGTCAGGCTGATCTCAAACTCCTGACCTCATGATCTGCCTGCCTCGGCCACCCAAAGAACAATTTTAATTCTTATGTGTAATGTTAAAAGTGTAAGTAATTTCCAAATTACCAAAAAAAATCCTCTTACATTTAATTTAGTTTTACATTTAAAATATCCTATAAAGTTTTTGTTACTATGTACCCCTCTTTAGATTTTATTCTAAATTGATTAATATAGAATATCCAATTAGTAAATTAACATTTGCCAGAATTCCTTTAGTTACACATAATGGACTTATGGAGATCAAAACGATATTCAAATATGGGTACTGCATGACCATTTGTGTTTAATGCTATGATGTGGTTTGGCTCTGTGCTTCTGCCCCAATTACATATTGAATTGTAATTCCAAATGTTGGGGGAGTAACCTGGTGGCAGGTGATTGGATCATAAGGGTAGAGTTGCTCCAGGCTGTTCTCATGATACTGAGTGAATTCTCACAAGATCTGATGGTTTAAAAGTGTGTAGCACTTCCCTCTCACTCTGTCTCCCGCCAACATGTGAAGAAGGTGTTTGCTTTCTCTTTGCCTTCACCATGATTGTAAGTTTCCTGAGGCCTCTTAACCATGCTTCCTGTGTAGACTGTGGAACTGTGAGTCAATTAAATCTCTTTTCTTCATAAATTACCAGTCTCAGGTAGTTCTTTAGAGTAGTGCCAGAATGGACTAACAGAAAATTGGTATCAAGATTTGAATATGCTGTAAAGATACCTAAAAATGTGGAGCGACTTTGAGGTTAGAACAGTTTGGAGGGCTCAGAAGAAGACAGGAAGATGAGATAAAGTTTGGAACTGCATGGAGACCTGTTGAATTGTCGTGACCAAAATGCTGATTGTGAACTTTGAATTTGAGATAGATGATTTAGGGTACCTGGCAGAAGATAATTCTAAGCAGCAAGGCATTTAAGAGATAGCCTGGCTGCTCCTAATAGCATATGTGTTCACAGAGAGATGGTTTGAAATTGCTACTTATGTTTGAAAGGGAATCAGAACATAAAAGTTTGGAAAATCTGTTAACCTGACCATGCGGTAGAAAAGAAATCCCCATTTTCTGGGGAGATATTCAAACCAATGGCAGAAATTTGCTTAAGTAAAGAGAAGCCAAATGTTAAAAGCCAAGACAATGGGAAAAAATGTCTTCAGGGAAAGACAGAGACCTTCGAGACAGCCCCTGTCATCACAGTCCTGGAGGCCTAGGAGGAAAATCTGGTTTTTGTGGACTTGACCCAGGGCACTGCAGCTCTGTGCAACCTCACGAAACGGCACCCTGTGTCACAGCCACTCCAGCTCAAGCTGTGGCTAACAGGGGCCAAAGCACAGCTCAGGCTGTTGCTTCATCAGGTAGAAGTCCTAAGTCTTGGTGGCTTTCATGTGATGCTGAGCCTGCTATTGCACAGAAGGCAAAAGTAGACACTTGGAAGCCTCCACCTAGATTTCAGAGGATGTATGCAAATGCCTAGATGTTGAGGCAGTCTGCTGCAGGGGCAGAGCCCTCGTGGAGAACTTTTACTAGGGCAGTGCAGAAAGGAAATGTGGGATTGAAACCCCCAGACGTGGTTCCCACTGGGGCACTGCCTAGTGGAGCTGTGAGAAGAGGGCCATCTTCCTCCAGAATGGTAGTTCCACTGACAGCCTGCACCATGTACCTGGAAATGCTGCAGGCACCCAGTCTGTGAACACAGACACAGAGTAGGTAGTCTGTAGAGCCACAGGGGCAGAGCTGCCCAAGGCCATGGAAACCCACCTCTTTCATCAGCTTGACCTGGATATGAGACATGGAGTCAACAAAGATCATCTAGCAACTTTAAGGTTTAATGACAGCCTTACTGGATTTTGAACTTGCATAGTGCCTGTTACCCCTTTGATCTGGCCAATTTCTCCTATTTGGAACAACTGTGTTTACCCAATGCCTGTACCCCCATTGTATCTAGGAAGTCACTAACTTGCTTTTAATTTTACAGGCTCATAGTTGGAAGGGACATGCCTTGTCTCAGATGAGACTTTGAACTTGGAGTTTTGGGTCAATGCTGTAATGATTTGGGGGACTGATGGGAAGGCATGATTATGTTTTAAAATGTGAGAAGGACACAGAATTTTGGAGGGCCCATGGGTGGAATGATATGGTTTGTCTCTGTGCCTCCACCCAAGTCTCTTGTTGAATTTTAATTCCCAGTGCTGAGGGAGGTTCCTGATGGGAGATGATTGGATCATGGGGTTGGATTGATCCACTTTTTCAAATGTTCAGTTCAACATTTTAGGGAATGATTTGATAACTGCTGATGACCATTACCTATTTCCATGTGTTTTAATGAAGGATTACAAAATATTGATTTCTAATCAATTTTGTTGAATTTATCATTAACCATTCTTCTTTTAAATGTAAAGCCACTATCCTTCATCAATGTTATCATATAAGTACAGTAAGTTGAATAAAGGCATGTACATGATAAACTCCTTCTCTTTACTTATACTTACCCATTTCAGAAAATCGTCTTCTAGCAGTCTTCAAAGACTTTTTGCATCTTTTTTTATTAAAGACTTTTTATTTGTAATGATTTTAAACTATCATTATTTATTTATTCTTATTTTAATGCTCAAATTGTTCTACTTTCAACTAGTAGGAATTTTCTGCCAAAACCAAAATCAAATAAAACAGGTTCCCCTCCTCCCAAAAAAATCAATGAATGTTTTAGTCATCATATTAAGAAAACATAACATAGCTGCATTAATAAAGTCAGTGTAAAATTTGATTTGTTTTCTAAAATTATATTTAAAAATATGTCTGATAACCTGACATTTAAATAAAAAGAGATATTTGAGACACATTTATAGATTTCAATGTTTAGTGTGAGACTATAAATAGTTGCTTTTTGTATAATTAAACTTCTTATCTAGTAAAAGTACCAATCAGATACTCAAATGTGCCAATTTCTAATTACTGTTGTTACTGAGAGCTTGAAATTTAAAATTTTTCCATTGGTCCAAAAATAAGATAATGGTTCTCTTGCTTAGGTATCTGGCCAAGAAAATGTTCCTTTGAGAACCAACAAATTAAAACATGAAAAAAAATTCTATGATTGTAGTCCAAATCTTCATAAGGCAGTACACATAGTTTTATATTTCACTCATTCTTTTTATGTACTATCTCTATACCTAAACAATTAGATTTCTTATATGCTGCTCCATAGAGCTGTGGATATAAATGTTTTTAAGTAAATGATTTAGTATGTCTTTAAGTTGAGTATCTTTATAAAACAAAATTATTGGCCACAAAATAAACGCAATAATTATGGATCACTGTTTGATGCAGATGTTAATCCGTTGTACTAATTACTTTCACTTGCATTAACAATTATAGGAAAATAACAGCTTATTCAGAGAAAAATCTTAATACAACCATTTTAAGATTTCATTATTTTCCCTTCTTACCCTTATCTCTGTGTCCTCATAGATAAGTCATTATGAATAAGATCTTTCACTACAGCTTGTAAAAGGCCAACATTTTGTTACTTTTTAAAAAAGTTAATAGTTTATATTTTCAGTTAGGTTATTAACTAAGTGCTTGCTGTTAAAAAGAAAAAAAAAGTGTTCAGAAATATCTTTCTAATTTTTATCCAGTTCATTTTAAACCATACTCAGAAAAAGCATGTTTGAGTTAGATGAGGTGGACCCAACTCCAGAGCTTCTGCTTCT
Organism: Cacajao melanocephalus; assembly: GCA_963573385.1. NCBI lineage: Eukaryota > Metazoa > Chordata > Mammalia > Primates > Pitheciidae > Cacajao > Cacajao melanocephalus. The sequence continues at coordinate 65,356 of CAUYLG010055217.1, read as the reverse complement.
TAAATTTATGGTCTCTGTCAAATCACAGGACTGAACTATTTTCCACATCTAAAAATAAATGTAATATAGGGCCTCATTCACTTCTTATTATGAGAATTTAACAGGATTTTATGAATGTGTGCACAGGCTCATGTAGATGTGTGTATTGCTTATAATCATATCTAGTAATAAGTTCTTAATAAACATTATAATATTGGTACAATTATTATTATCCTCAGTAAGAGTATTAGCCTCTCAGAATCTTAAATTTATCCTTAAGGATAATGTGTAAGGAAAAGTAAAACTAGCAGGTAGATCCCATTAATTTTAAATTTCTTTTATAGAATACTTTCTTGCAGTTGCAATATTTTTTCTAGTGATGAGTCACTCCCCATTAGAAAGGTTAGAGCTTAAGAGGCAGCTTAATTCTCTCAGGTCATAAAGATAACATTTATACCTTCATGCAGTTATTCTTAATGATGTTCTGTTAACTCAAATATATCAAAGCAACTTGTAAACACATATTTTCAAGGAATATCTCACATACCAGAAGGATGTGAATAATCTTGTATTTCTTTCATTTACTACTAGTATTTTTTGAAACCAAAGTAACCTTTAATGCAGGCAATTAAGTTATGAGTACAAACGAATAATGTACACTGCTTAGAGGTCCCTAACGTACTTAAGCATAATGAGGAAATTTGGTGATGATAGAGAATTTCACTCATTTAACAATTACTCCAATGGCCATTCTAATTATTTAGATGTGCTGATTAAAATTATAATGAAACAAATTTATAACATCAAATCCAGTGGCAGTGTGATTTCACTCTATACCAAGCAGTCTATCATAATAAATCTGATATTCTGTTTCCATGGAAAGTACTGTTTCAAATTGTTTTTGATTACATATCATAACTAGTATTTTGAATTACTAAACTGCTAACATATGCACACAGAGAAGAAGGTTTATGAAGCACATCAAAGTGGGTGGTTAATAAATATTGCAATATATTTTATTGTGATTAAATATCATTGGCCCAGGGATCAGTATATTGATACTTTACAATCACAAATTACAGAAAATAAAATATCAAATGTGTTATGCACTGTCAGTACAATAATACGAAGTAATATACTAACATCAGTCCCATACAATTGATTCCTGTCAAAACCACACCTCGCCTTCTCTGTCCTGATTACCTGTCTGGTCTCCCTGCTTCTGCACTTGTTAGTCTACCCCTATCTCTCAGCTGCTAGTTATCATTTCAAAATATAAGATAAATCATGACTCTTAGCTCCCAGAACCATCCAGTGGCTTTTTGTAACTCTCCAAAATCAAAGTCAAGTCCTTAATATAGTTTTGAAGGCACTGCATGATTGGGTTTTCCCCCCAACACCTCTTTGACTGTATTTCCTGCTATTGCTCTTGAATATTTTCAATCTTCTTGCTGTTCCTGACTCCAAATACATGATGGTTCAATGGTTCAGTTCTTCCAGGCTCCTGCTCACATAATACTATACCTGAAAGACCTTCCTTGATCACTTTATAAAAAAAAACTGTCTACCTTGCACAGTTTATCTCTCTTATCATTTCTATTTTTTAACCTTCATACATTATCTGACACTCACCGCAGTGCTTATTTCATTCGTTTTACCTGTCTTAATCCATGGAGCGGGCGGACAGGCCTGTCCATGAACAGAATATTATGTAGATTGTTAGTGACTATTTGACAAACAGATGAATGGGGTTGAGGTACTATTTGTCAATTTATTTTTAAAGAATAACTGGTAGCATTGCATTTTTCACTTGAAGATTATTTTAAATGTTATAGAGATTACTTATTGACTACATTTAATTTCTTGTTTAAAAATGCCTAAGGTGCATAGCATAATAAACAAACTAGTAATAAAAAGTCAATAATGCCTAGAGTCCCTGTGGATATCAAGATGTCTTATCAATTCAAAGGGAAATTTAATCTATCATGGTGGAGTTTATTTGAAAATGCAGATGAAAAATCAAAAACACTTCTTAACATTTTTAATGTAACCAAAGAATGCTTGTGACATTTTATATTATGTTGCTATAAATTGTGCCTATAAAGCATACAATAAGTAGAATGGACCATTTATCCTTATGAAATACTGATAAAATACTAACGCTATTACGTTTTCTATAAAACGAGAGAATTTCGGCCATTGAACCTCAGTGATACAAAGCTTATGGTTTTATATGGAAAATACAGCACGCTTAGTATACTGCATTAATGTGAAAGTAAATCAGGCTAAATTTAAAGAGTGTAGCTCAGGAATTGTATTTCCTTTGATATGATTTTGCGCGATGTTAATTATTATATTCTTTTGACAAGTATTTATTTTGATCAAATACTTTTCTATGCATTAAAGACGTAACTGGGATGAAAACTGTCAATGACCCAGATCATATCATGACATGCTAGGTCTGGGAGATAGAGACCAGGCGATTCCACATGGAAAATGCCATGAGTAATTGTTTAGACTGAAATTTAAAAGTACAAGGTAAGAGATTAATACAGAGGCATGAAAATTTTGTGAACAGGATATGGTTCAGATTTAGTTGATTTGGAGGTATTTCATTTGTGGGAAAGGGAAGAGCCACAAGTGTTTTGGACAGAGGTCTTCTTTTGACCAAAACAGGACCCACTTGAAAGTTTTTAAGCAACAAGAAGAAAACACACTAGAATTAATCACGATAGCTGCTGAGTATGCTATAATTTGTGAGAGTTTGTAGATCACTTTAAAAGGCATAGAAATAATTCAAGAGAGCAATCATGACATTCTGAACTAAAGAGGTACTGATGGAGTTACTGAGAAATTGAACATTTCTGAATATGCTTTGCATTTGCTGATTATTTGGGTGTGGGATGTGAGGGAAAGACAAGGGTTAAGCATAACAACATGCTTATTTGGCCTGAGAGACAGGAAAAAATTAGTTCTAAAACAATGAGTTTGGATAGACTTAGTAATAAACAGGTTGAGTGGTGATGAGATAGTTTCTCTGATAAGTTAACTGAACTAGGCTACTATCACCAGTTATTCAAGTAAACACTAATTAGATGTTGTGATAAAAGTAGATGTGATTGAAGTCCACAATCAGCTGACTTTAAGACGGGAGAATAATCTAGATAAACGGGGTGAGCCTGAATCAATTATTTAAAAGGCCTTAAAAGCAGGGCTAAAGCTTTCCTGATTTTGAATAAATTCTGTGCACAGCCACTTCAGCTCCGGCTCTGGAATTCAAACCTACTTTTCCAGATTTCTCTGTAATTTTTAAATTATCTAGCCAGTCCCCAAAATTGTGTGAGCCAATTCCTTCACTATGTCTGTAATACATATATTTTGTTTCTTTTTCTCTTGTTGAACTCTGACTAATAAAACTGGGTAGTACATTTCTTTCTTGAGCTATCTATGAATTTTACAAAGGGAGATGTCAGCCAAATATGTGAAAACAGAACCCAAATGCCATGGAAGATGAGTGTATTTAGCGAATTACATGTTGAAGTTATTGGCTGATAGATCCCTGAGTCAGACAAAAAAGATCCCCCAGAAGATATTCACATCAAATCCCTGGAACCTGTGAATGTTACTTGGAAACGGGTTCTTGCAGATGTAATTAAGTTTAAAATCTTGAGATAAAGAGATGATCATCACAGATTATTGTCAAGGTCTGAATATTTGTGTCTTCTCAAAATTTCTTAAAATTTAACCCACAAGGTAGTGGTATTAAGAGGTGGGGCTCTTGGGTGGTGATTAGATTAAATGGCTTAACTCATTTAATCAAAAATGGGATTAGTGCTTTTATCAGAGGCTAGAGGAATCTGGTTTGCCCCTTCTACCATGTGAGGACACAGGGAGAGAAGCTTTTGGTCTTCAACCAAGAAGGCGGCCCTCATCAAAACTCGACCAGTCTGGTATCCTGATCTTGGACTTCCCAGTTTCCAGAATTGTGAAAAATACATTTCTGTTGTTTATAAGCCATCTAGTTTATGGCATTTTTGCTGTAGCAGCTCAAGTGGATTATTACAATTATTGAGGTAACCCCAAAATTCAATGACAATTTTCCTTCAAAGAGACACACAGAAGAGAACAGACACACAAAGGAAGAGATGACGGGACTAGGCGAGATGATTACAGAGTCAGGGAGTTGCAGTCATGCAGCCCAAGACCACTAGTCAAGGAATGGAGACAGTTGCCAGAAAGTAGAAGAGGCAAGAAATGGATTCTCCTCTAGGGTTTGCAGATGGCATGAAGCCCTCCCAACTCCTGCCTCAGCCTTCAAATTCATGTAAAAGGGTTCCTCAACTATAAGAAAATACGTTTCTATTGCTTTAAGACACTCATTTTTGTGGTATTTTGTTAAAGCACTCTCAGAAAGGTATTACAATCATATTTGAATTCACAGGAGGTGGGTAGAGACAGAAACAAGTGTTATAAGAAGTGACTCAAAAATTAAGACATTGGAAAAATTAAACAAATCTCATGGTGTGTGAGAGGGAGTGTCCAAAACAATATGAAAACCAAAGAGATTACTATTTTAGCATCTGGGAAAAATAAGCACCGTAAGGTAAATGTGATCAATGTGTCAATTTTCAGGTAGGTTGAAAGTGATGAATACTGCAAATAGACATTTATATTTGGTGATGTCATCAATAACCTCGATAATACAAGTTTTAATCTTGTATGACAGTTAAGGGCTGATTCTCTACTCAACAGAGAATTGCAGGAATGAAAAAAAAGTACATTGAGTAAAGATATGCCTTTTCTTGCATTTTTGCTTTAAAGGGAAGCCGAGGAAGATAGTGGTACCTGGGCAGAACAGAGAGGTCAAGGATGTGTCTATGTGTGTGGTATATGTGCATGTGTATGTGTGTGTGTGTGCTTGTGCGTGTAATTGGAGATAATACATTCTATAGGCTGCAACCAATATAATGAGCTGCAACCATTACAGAGAAAGTTATAAAATAATAATCGGCAACAGGAAAAACAATGAAAATCTACTCTGAATGTGTTGTTAGAATTGATTTATTTAGATCCCAGGGAAGGAAGAAGATCCTGTTTGAAAGAGACACAAAAAACTAGATTTTAAAAATAGGGGCTTCTGGGACTTCTCTGACTCACCATATTATCCTATAATACAGTTCTTCTTTCTGAGAAGAGTAAATGAATTTGCCACTACAATTTTGTATCAAACAAGCTAAGTGTTGTCTCCAGTTTTGTCTTCAAGTGTCCAGTTTAACCAGTTTTTCTTTTTTTTCAAAGAGGCACGTGATATGCTGATTAGCCATGGATTATTGACAAATAAATGAGGTGGTAACAGGGGTGACTAATATTGTCTGCTTTTTTTCTGTAATAGAAGGTTGCCTTTTTGTCATTTATCTGGCTAAACTTTTTTTCTGTTTCATCTTATTTGCAAATTGCTTTTAGCAACTTTCATTGAGAACTGATTGGTTTTTTTGAACTAGGCTTAATGTTTATTATAAAAAGACAATAAGCTAAATTTTAGTACACTGAGAAAGACTGATAAAAAGTCTTTATTACAAAAGTTCTTCATTTAAAATAAAAGCATTTTTTATATTTTACCCTCACAGGTTTTTATGCTCTGTAAATGTGGTTTTAAAAATTTTTCATGTTTGTCTCTTCCTTCCTCCCTTTTTTCCTTCCTTCCCTCCTTTAAATCTCTACCTTTTTTCCTCCTTCCCGTGTCTCCTTCTCTTTCTTTATCCCTTTATCTCAGCAATTTGGGCAAACAGAGAATATGCAAAAATATTTTTTCTTATTCCTTGAGAAAAAGAGATAATTTTTCAAAGAACATGTATTGATTTCTTATTGCATATTATTTGTGGAAGTGATAATGATTGACAATGTCAATATCTGTGCATTTTCTTGCACTATTAAATACGGATAAGAAGGCTTTTACTTTGTTTACTGTCAACATATTAAAACATAGCCTGCATATCTGTTTCAGACATAAGGTATCATAAGAATCTTCTAAAAACAGATTGCTCCTCTTTCCTTTCTTTGTTTCCATATGCCTCTGTTCTCCCTGGTGATGGTGTCTGTGTGGTCAGAGTCTCTCAGTTCTAAGCTTAGAACCACTTGTGACAGTTTATCAATCCTGTCTCTTTGTAGAACAAGAAAGTCCTGACACATGGCCGATATCCAGAGAGCTCTTTGGCTTGAAATCTAGATTATTCAAGTATTTCCCAGAATTGATTTAATGTATCGTAATGGTCTTACCCAGGGCCAAAAGCTAGATAACAATTGTGGGCAGCAACAGCTTCTTAATTCATAGATGTTTTAGCTGTCTTCCTGAGAGAAAAGGTACAATTCTGAAGTAGGAAATAAAAACACAGCAACTGAATGAGATGGGGCTGAGAAAGTGATTTTTATTTGAATGCTAAGAAATCAAGCACATAGATCATGGCCCCTAAGGGATGGAAAAATGTGGTGCTTCCCTAGTGCTGGAAGTAAACTGGTTGTTCTACATGGCATACAAAAAGCAGAAGACAGGAAAACATCTTGGCAAGAAACCCCTATGTCTTATTCTTTATTCTTTTGTCTAAGCGGGAGTTTTGCTCGAAGCATGTGGATTTTCCTTACGTTTACTTTCCTGATTTAAATTCCCAATAGTGTGAATACACTGAGCCTACACCCTGACAAGACCATGACAGAACACAGGGATATGAAGGAGAGTTTGTGGCCTCTTCTCCAAAACATTGTATTTAGATCCAGCTAGTAGACATGGATTTTATTTTTATTTATCTAGTTTTTAAAGGAGAGTCCATTCATTTGATGTTTTACTGTGATTAGTTTATCATGTATTATATATAATTAGAACTTAGTGTGCAAGGCAGGCACAGTGATGGAATTGGGTAGACACTCATATTTCAAACAATGTTCTAGTACAACTATCCACCTCTAATTTGATCATCATGTGGTAAACTTTTTAAAGGACATTTATCCCTAGGCTTGGATCAATCAAGCAGATTTTCTTTATAAATAATTGTACTGAATTAGCGGTCTTGTCACCTGATGTTTCTCACAGGCTATGGATGCTAAAATCACTCTGAATGCTTGATAAGGATGCACGTTCCTGTAATTCAACTCAGATTTATTGCCTCAAAATCTCATGCAGTCAGGGCTACAATTTTGCACTGTAACAAGTTTCAATACTATATTTAGGGGCCCCAATGTGTGAGAGCCTTGACTACAGGCATTTTGTCTACAGTAGATTAAGCCATAGTCATTGGAAGGGTGATAACCTGGGAAAGGAAGAACTGAAAGTAAACAGAAAAGCAAATCTACAGCGAGAAGAATGAAGCAAGTACAGAATTAAAAAAACAAGAATGTGGGAGGAAAGGGAAGGCATTTCTCCAGTAAAAGAAGAAAACCAAAGAAAATGCAACAAAACACGTGGAAATACATTTCTTTTGTGAAAGTTCTAGCAACATTTTCATTGCAGCCTAATTATGCCTTCCTTCTTTGTTGAATCATAGTAACAGACAATATTTATTCAATAATTTCTAAAGGCCAATCCTTATTCAAAATTTTAATAGTCATAACCTACTGACTCTCTATAACAAGTTTATGATGTAGGTTACTTTAAAAATGAGGAGACACCAGTGGCTTACGCCTGTAATCCCAGCACTTTGGGAGGCCAAGGTGGGCAGATCATGAGGTCAAGAGATCAAGACCAACAAGTGAAACCCTGTCTGTACTAAAAATACAAAAATTAGCTGAATGTGGTGGTGGGCGCCTGTAGTCCCAGCTACTTGGGAGGCTGAGGCAGGAGAATCACTTGAACCTGGGAGGTGGAGGTTGTGGTGAGCTGAGATCACACTACTGCACTCCAGCCTGGTGACAGAGAGAGAGCCCATCTCAAAAAAAAAAAAAAAAAAAAAAAAAAAGGAGACACAGATGCAATAGTTTGTGATCACATAGCTAGGCAGTTGCATATCTGCAGGATCAATATTTATGAGATAAATCCCCATCTTATTTAGAAATATCCTTATTTTATTTTTGGTTTTCCCAACATCTTGCTCCTTGAAAAAATTTCCAGTCTTTTTTTTGCACCTCTCTTAGGTGCTGTGCATATCAAGAAATGAAGCAAAATGTCTGCAGAAAACCACATAACCATTCTCTTTTCATTTTAAGGCTTCATCTGCTCAAAATAAAGGAAATATTCCAGAGATATTGTCAGTGCTGACCCAAGCATCATTATTTGATGTGCTTCAAAAAATCTCAGTGGCCTATAATTTATCTTTAGATTTCCTGCATACTCCTGAAATCTGTAACATCCATCCATACATTCCACTGAACAGATTAGTAGTCACTGATTTCCTAATACTTGTGTAGTTCTCTGAACCATTCTCTTACTTTTCAAGAACAAAATTCACCCCTAGATGTACTACAGTTTTCTTCAGTCACCTAACTTACATCACGGGGCTGGGGGATATCTCTTACTGAAATTCAGATACTTCGAATATAGTATTTAAATCACACACAGGCTACAATTTTTTCGGTTCTAGCCATACTCATTTTATTTTATGTAGCTCTCTTCATATTTATTTAAAGAGTCCCTGCTATTTTTTATTTTTATTTTTTTGAGACAGAGTCTTGCTCTGTCACCAGGCTGGAGTGCAGTGGCGCAATCGCGACTCACTTCAACCTCCGCCTCCTGGGTTCAATGGATTCTTCCGCCTTAGCCTCCGGAATAGCTGGGACCACAGGTGCGTGCCACCACACCCGGCTAATGCCCCTGCTATTTGTAATGAGGTTTTAGAAAAAAACAAAGCAAGTAGACAAGCAAAATATTGCCCATTTTCATATATTTTCTAGATATTTGTTTACAGGCTGTATTTTGTGCAAGCAAAGTTATACTAAAGGGCCTGAGGGTAGAATGCGTTTTGATGTTTCTTTTCAGCATCTTCTCTTAAAAAAAAAAAATCACATTTCGTTTTTGGAAGAGAGATTCAATTCAATCATATATTTTAAAAAAACAATTAAAAGTTATATTGTAAAATGATTCTCTATAACATTTGAATACTGTGATGGGAGGAGGTTACCTGAATTAACTGCATGGAACTCTCGGGTAAGAAAGTCTGCCTGGTTTATGGCTAAACCATAATCAGAGTGTTGGATACATAAGCTTCTATTATACTATTTTCTCTATGTCTTTGTATGTTGGAAATAATTTACAAATGAAATTGATACTTAAAACCTTGAAAAAGTAGATTATGAAAATATAAATGAGAGCAGAATTTTGTTGAAAGGAAAGGAAGGCAAAGATCTGCAAAAATTATAACGTGTTTTAAGAATTAGAAAGAAAGAGCAAGCAGCAATATATTCTTTAAATGGATGATCAAAAAGTAAATAGAGGCTGTACATATTCTAAATCAACTGAAAACATTGCTAAATATAATTAAAAATAAAATCATCCTTCAAAAATCCCCTGCGTTCACACCAAATTTCATAGCAGAAAATTAAATTGGACATAGAAAATAATAGAAATATACACATACTTCCCAGAAGGAAAATCAGCAGGTTAAAACAGGCCGTAACCAGAACACTGTTGGTTAAAAGAGTTATTGAACAGGTGCATATATCTTCTTCTATGTTGACCACATACATTTAAATTTCTAAATAGACCTTTCCCCGTAATCCATTCAGAAATACATTTCTTGCTGTTTTTACCTCCCATAGATACTATTTTGTACTGAAAGTGGTCCTTAGGAGACTATGAATAATTGAAAAGGAAAGATAAGGCATACAATAAAAAAGAAAAGCAGGCCAACGTTCAGAAATAATTTTTGTACAATGCAGAATAAGAACACTTGAATGCACTTGTGATGTTCCATTTGTATTAATATCCTAGAGCAAGAGTTTTCCATTTTTTTATAGCCTTGAAACCATGTCTTGAAACACAATCTTACCCAGAAGGATAAGCAAATGAAAACCACAAAATCAGGACAATGCTGTTCAAAACACACCTTGTGGGACTGAGGAATAGTAGATACTGCCCATTTACACACACATACACACACACACACCCCACAAAGAGGTCTAAAGAAGTAAAAAGAGGTCTAGTTTGTTTATCACTGTCATTGCATTTTTTTCAAACATTTTATTTTAAATTTTTATGTATCTCAATGCTTATAAACATAGAGAAAAAATGTTTAATGTTGTCACAGTAAAAACAGAAAATATAAATAGAAAGTGAAGCAATTTACAGAGAGAAAGCAGACGCTAAGTGTTATGGAATGAATATTTTGTCCCTCCCAAGTTCATATGTGAAAATCCAATTCCCAGTGTGATGGCTTTTGTAGGTGGGGCTTTGAGAGATAATTAGGTCACGAGCATAAAGCTGTCATTAATGGGACTAATGTCCTTAAGGGAAGAGGCCAGAGAGCTAGGTCACTCTCTTCCACCATGTGAGCATAAAATGAGAAGTTGTCAGTCTGCAACCTGGAAGAAGCTCTTGCTAGAACCAACCTTGCTAACACCCTGATCTTAGAATTTCAGCCTATAGCACTATGAGAAATATATTTCTGTTGTTTATAAGCCACTCTACCTATGGTACTTTGTTATAGTAGCCTGAACGAAGACACTAAGTATGTAATATATGCAAGAAATCAACTCACATGTTAAAGCATCAGGATATCAGATATGAGGCATCAACCAAGAGTGCCTCTCAAATGATCATATTTTTAAGATTTTTATTTAAATACTGTATAACACCTGGCCATAGTGTAGAATGTAGAGCATTATATAATACATTTCTGCCAACAAGTCCATTTAAGTTTGTAAATTGTGCTTAAGAATACAGCTAAACTCTAATTAGATCTCCTATATAGATTAGTCGTCCTCACACAACTTCGTGAGTATAAATTTAGTTCATGAATTCCAAGAGTTATATTTTGTATGTATGTCACTTGTCTCAGTATTAAATCTAGTCACTAAAAGGATACATATCAATGTAATTTTTTAATGTAAAGTATACAAAGTAAGATAATTTGGTAAGGGATTATATCATTAATTAGTTATGTAGGGACTAATTAATTAATTCAACCACTTCCTGTAACATTCCTATCTTGAAAATAGTTTTTAGAAAATTTTTCTTGTTTAAAAAGCTGTGAGCATTTAGTATCATAAAAAAGGCATAGACACAATAAGGGAAAGCATATTTTGCACAAGAAAAAAGTTAACAGGATAAAGGGAATGTTTTTCAAATAATGACTTTTTTGTTAACAGTTTTAGCCATTGGAAACAGTATCATGCTCAAAAGAATAATCTCTTTTTTTATATTCTAACATTAAAAAGTAATATATCTATATCTATATCTGTATCTAAATATAATATATATCTCCAAGAACTTTTAATTTCCAAATTCTAGAAAAGGAATAGCAACGGCAAATTCGTTCATCAAAGACCTTATCAAAGAACACACAAAAAACAAATTATATTTCCAAAAGCATTGACTATTTACCTAAATTACAATAATCAGAAAAACCAGCTGCAACTCTGCTCCTTAGATTTTTGCTCCAGGCAACTTCAATCGTAGAATTACTTCTGGTAAAGGGATCTAGGAAAATGAAATGAGATCTCTAATTGTTGAATTAAGCTTCAGAACAAAAAAATGAAGTCATTTGGCAAGAGGGTAAATCCCACTAAAAGCTTGTAATATCTAAATTTTAAAGGAATAACATCCATAAATCTTCTATGTATTTTCTTGTTTTATTTAATCATGTTGCTTGTTTGCTTCATTATGTTGCCCTGTGTTTATTGAGGTCAGTTATGCCTACTTTTCTACCCCTGTTTTCAGTCTTCCCCAGCCTAAGAATTTTCAGGGGTTTGCAAACTTTATTATGCACCAAAGTTACTGGAGAAGCTTGTCAAAGATGCCGACCCCCAAGGCCCAAACCAAAGAGTCTGATTGAGCAGCTCTCCAGAGAAACCCTGGAAAGCTATTTTAATTGTGACAACCATAGCAACAGAACCAAAATTACTCCAAATGATTTTGATAAAGATAGTCTACTGAGCAACCTTAGGAGTCTCTGTCTTGGTTTTTCCAGAGATAACTTTTCTTTTTATAAAAGAATTACAGTATTATGTTTAAAAACTCAGGTAGCAAATAAGGGACAATAAAATAATTGATAGTTTTCTATCTCCACATTTCCTCACTTGAATTTCCTCTCCACATACATAACTAATTTTTACTCTTGGTGTCTCTCTCAGATTTTCCAGTGGGTTCCTCTATCTACAAAATAATGTGCGTATACTTATTTTTTCTTTTTATCTATATCAATTATCCTACGATTAATAACGATATAGCACACTCAAATTGCCAAACTTCTTTACTCATTAAAATTACTACTAATTTAGACGTCTGTATCATAACATTAACTCAATATTTAAGAATAGATAAACATTGTTCTGTCAAAAATATTTATGCAGTTTTTAGATCATTCTCATTTTTTTTCTATTCAATTTGCTGCTAAAGGGATTTGAAAAGCTATGCTCAAGTTTCCATTATCTTATTTGATTTTGAGGGCGTGACTTTTCGAAAAGAGGAAGTAAGCATTGCTAGTGACAGTCTTGGTCAAAGCAGATAGTGGTCCTTCTTACGTCCTTACCAAAGTACTATAAGCAGTTATAAGACTGTGTGCATGATCCCTTACTAAACTCCGAGTGCAGTGGAATAGGTCTGATGTATTATAGATACTATGTGTCCCGTTTATCCATTTTAACTGGCTAAATCTTTTGTGCCCATATAGTACGTAATTAACATGTCACTATGAAACTGTTCACTAGTTGGAAGAATAAATTCAAATTCCATTAAATAAGGATCATTGCCATTTTAATGGTCTGCATGTTGCATTTTAATAGCCATATAAATAACCAGAAAATTAAATAGGTCTTTTATCTAATACGTATTTTCACATTTGAGTGTACTCCTGGCATAAGAAAACTGGGATTGCTGCAACTGATCAGGTTCCACTAATGTGAGATTGCCTGTGAAGTAGTACATTTTCTAATATCTCCTGTGGAAATGTTATGCAAATTATTTGTAAATGTGAAATTCTCAAGAGCAAAGCTACATTAACTGCTCCTATTGGGAAGGTATGCTCAATAATTTACAACCCATCAATGAAGGAATTGGAAATAAATTGTTTCTCTGCAGTTCCAAAATGTATTAGAAATGTAAACAGCACCATCTTCTGGATTATCTGAACTCTCATAATTGTTTCATAGGCTGCTATACACTTGGTTTTTAACTGTTAATTTTAAACATGACAATTAGATATAGATACAAACTCAACAATGTATGGACAAAAACCTAAGCATTTGTGTATACATTCATATAAGTATGGTATTTTAACCCAAGTATAACTTAGAATACAATAAATAAGAATGTATTTCTGATCTTCATTAACTTTACCCTTTTCTGGCCAGTTTATAAAACATTTGATATGGGGGAAAATTAACACTTAATAACTCAAACATTTCTTGGGGAAAGTAAAACAGAAAAATAGATATATCAATATATACACTCAATGTTCTTATCCTAAAATGCAACTTTAAATACATGATTACCCAAAACTCTAACAGCCAGGAGTAAGTTATTTGATCATTTTCCTATCTCAGTGATAATTAGACTTAAGTTGAAAAAAGCATTCAAGGATAAAAGTGCCTTGCAATATTGTTATATTTTCTACTGAAATGTAATTCTAATAATTTAATTTTACAATTTGGCATTACAAAGACTATATTTGTGATGCCTTTATTTTTTTAGCTGAAAAGCTAGCACCATTATGAGGAGAAACCAAGATACAAAGATTCAAAAGATAGAAAACACCAGAGTATAATTAGTAAGCTATTTTACATGGATTTACTCTGTCACTTATACCACAGTTGCTCTTTGGCTTTCCTCTGTGTTCTATGGCTGCACCTGGTACTTTCTGCAAGCCATTAACATCCTCTGTCATGGGTTTATTTTCTTCTCAGTCTGGTTAGACCTGCCCTTTAAATAAGCACCTCCTTAGTCTTCTCAATGAGATGTGAGTCCCTTCATCTATCTCAATCAAAAATTTTTTACAAAAAAGCAAACCTTAGGCCAACCTAACTCTCTAGGCTGAATAATGTAGGTTCAAGTCATGCAAAGCCCTGATAGGCTCTCACACGGTCTCAAATACTGCCTTTCCTCTCCCTTCACCAATATTTAGTTTCTCTTCTGTTTGTTACTGCAGACAACTCAAAACAACTCTATTAGATTTAAAGTTGTTTATGCTTCTTGCTTCCCCTTCACTTAGAGCAATACATTTTTGTAGAAAAATGTAAAACAGCAGGTGTAAATTCCCTCAATATGTTGCAATACCAAATACAAATTACCTACACCTGCACCCATTATTTCATTGTTTCCTTTTCTTAGGATGGAAGAATTGTCCCAAGTTCCATGCCAAAACCCTCCAACTATATCATGAATTTGATATGTCTCTTCTTCAAGTATAGTCTCTTTATACTCAAATTCAGCTACACTCTCTTCCTTTCTCTTTCTCTCCAATATACACCTTTCTAATGAATATTTAAGCCTCTTAAATCTCTTCTACTACAATAAACAACCCATCAAAATGTTGACCATCTATAGAATAAAAAATCTTAGAGAAAAAAAATCTAAATTTGCTATCATTAATGTCTTTCTATTTTGTGATGTGCTAATGAAGATTTAACAGGTAACCCTTTGAGTGTAGTTCCAATGTGAGTGTTGGTTGATAGTTCATTTGTATTAACTACTAAAACAAAAGTGAAGTATGCAAATGTATGTTGGAAATTCGCTCATTTGTCGATAATGCAAGTGATTCTTTGCTGAATCAGGATAATATATCTCCTCTTTTTTTGTTAGTTACGATGCGTCAGATACAGACATAACGCACTTTAAAATTTAATGTAAATTATCAATATGTTCTCACTCACACTCTTATGTCTGGGGATTCAACAAAATAAGTCAAGTTCTGACAGTTTGTTATTTCATATTTATGTGAAGTAAATAGGCCCACCATAGCCAGTATTAAACTCCAGAGAGATGTCACTGAGTACAAAGTTGAAAATAGGGTTTGGTGGCATGTCACCATATAAGATTTCTATTATATATGTATACTAGAGGTAAACAGTCTAAGCACACAGATAATAGAGCAATACAGCAAAACAATTAGAAAGTAATAGGTTTGAGTATTTATTGGAATATATTTAATTGTTAATTTTACATTATTAATTGGTTAATAACAGCTGTGTTTAGTAATCAGCTCTCAAAATTTCTAAAAATGTAACAATCAGCTTTTGTGAGCTAGTATAAATTGACTTCAACCTGCTTTTTTATAAGCCCCACGGTTTTTCAAATTACATTGTTACCACATGTGGGTACTTTGATGGGGCCAAAATAAATACCAAATATCTCTCCCACATGACTTCTAAGCAAATGAAGAAATTAAAAAGTTTTATATGGGAGCAAAAAATCAACCTTTTGATGATAATAACCAAATTGGAGACTATTATGTCAGGTTTGATAGCAAATAATGAAGCACCAGCATTAGGCAGATTTACTCATTGTTATGGTCCTAACCAACAAGGACCTATGAATGTGGCCCTACTGGGAAATAGGATCTTTGCGCATGATCATGTTGAGATAAAAACAATAAAATGGGCCCTATTCCAATATGACTGGTAGCCTTATAAAAAGGGGATATTTGAGTGCAGAGATAAATCCATACTGTTAGAAACATAACCAAGATGATTCTCACATCAGTATCTGAATTCCAGATTGCTTTGAAGAGCTCACAGACAATTTTGCTTCTGTCATTTGACTGTTCACCATTGTATCTACAAGAGATATCTCAAATTCCACATTTTCAAAATTGAATCATGTTATTCCTACCTAAGTATTTTCCTTCTCTGCTTCCTAACAGGTTGTATGGTACTATCATCCATGTACACAGGTGCAAAATCTTAGGATCATCTTCCTTCTCCCATTACCACCTTGACTATTTAGTAACAGATTGCCAACATAACTCAATAACTTCCAAAATAGGCTCTTCTTTGGTCTTAATCACCCATATTAATTTTATTTATTCAGATTTCCACACTGAACACCCTGGAAGACAGATTCTTTGTGAAATAAAAGTTTTGCCATGTTGCCTTTGTCCTTCACATTATTATTGGGTCTTAATAAGCTTTTAAGGAAAGTGTATATTTCTAAGACTCTTCTTTAAGTCATTGTTTACTTCTCAGGTGTTATTGTGTCACACATAAATATAAAAACCATCAAATTAATAATATATAATATTTTAATTTTTGATTTGTATGTATATACACAGGCACATATTCACATTCACTGTAATTTATCTTGGTATCTGTGGACCTGTACACAGGCTAGGTCTTCTATCTGTAGTGTTCATCCTCCCAAACTTTCCTCTTTAATTCTTCTTTGTTATTAAGACAATGTGAGTATCTGTACAATGCTTTGCAAATAGTGGTTTAAGAACTTATAAGGTGTATTTTATCTTCTTTTTTTTTGGCCAAACAGGCATTAATGTAAAAATACATATATTTCTAACTGTTTTTCTTTATAGTATCTCAATTTTTGTCCCATTTAAGAAGACCTTCTGCATCAAAGTTTTGTATTAGTATTTTTGTGTTTATTTTAACTTATTTTTATTTTTTTTTTACAACTTACCCCTTAAATGATATAGCGATATTGTAGGCTTGCATCTGTTTTTTCACAACCAACTATATGTAATGATTTGTTAAGAAAAAAATGTGATTTCTGGATCAATGTATCTCATCTTAAGACTTTATTTCCTCCCAATAGGTTGCACTGGAGATCTTAGCATTCCTCTCCCACTTGGAATGACAAAACAGTGTGTAGAGACTCACACTGAGAACTTTTTTCTAAGAAGCAGCACAGGAACTTAACAGCAAAACAGAAAGAAACTACAGGGCCTTTGAAATAAGTGACAGGTTGCAGTACACAGTGAGCCGGGTAGAAAACTCTGAATCCTCAGGCTGTGAGAAGGAGAGAGACTGCCTTCAGGATGTATTCTCTTACTGGGGAGCCTGGCAATTCAGTCCATGAGGGAAAGCCTTAACTGTACCCAGTTCTGGAGCTTATTTAGTGAGTGGTGGGGAGCAGATCAGAAGGAGTAGCATCAGGTAGTGCTTTATGTGCACTCCTAGAACCCCATGGGGACAGACGGAAGCCATTTCTCATCCTAACTCACAGGGGACCTCATAGAAATCAGCCAGCTAACTCAGTAGACAGTCCCAGGTTAAGAGAAGCTTCCAACTGAGACTCATGATATAATCTTGAGTGAGGACAACCCCCCCTTGGCCAGAACTAAGGAGGAGGTGAGAAAAAGTGTGCTGTAGCCAAGGTCACAGGGGCTGGATAATCCTGCTTTTCAGACTGATGAGGAGAGATGTGGCCTGAAAGACAGTTTCTGTCTCAGCAGAAAAGGCTAATGCCCAAGGTCAGTTTTGATTTCTGAGCACAGACTGCCAGGAACCTAGCTAGATGCTACTAGTTTAACATTTTGGCTGAGACATGCCTTCCTAAGAGCATGGGAATTGGATGGTACTTCCTGCAACCTACTCCTCTCCACCTCCGTGTGGACTCCTGTCCAGCAGATGCAGCTGCCCTCCTCCTTGGAACAATACCTCATTAGCCAGGGAACTGCCCTCTGGTCCCCTTTGGGGCTGCTGCTAGCACCCACACTTGGGGTGCCAGAGTACCACTGACTTTCCTGACCTCCTCCCCACCTGGCTTTGATCCTCCACCAGCCCTGGTGGTTTAACAAAAGGACAGAATCTTTTGTGACCTTTATGACCCTGCCCACTGCTTGAGATACCAGAGTATCAGCCCTGGGTAAATAAGGCATCATAAATCCCACCATTACCACCACAGCTAGCATTCTTTTGCAAGTACTACTTACTGGCCTGGGGCAAACCAACAGTCCATCACAGTATCTGATGGCAGAATAAAACAGTCTCTTTCTCCTAGGGGATGGGGGAGTATACTACATCAAGGGAACACTTTGTGAGACAAAATAATCCAGACAGCAGGCCTTGAGTTCCCAGAGCTTTCCACTTGTGGGAAGTTTCTTTCAGCAGAAGCACAAGCGCAGTGTTTTATTCAGTGAGGAGAGTCTGTGGCTCTGCCAAAACAATCAGGCAGCTCTGGTGCTCATAATAAAAGGTCTTGGAGAATGGAACTTCTCCCCATTGTCCACAATTGCAGACATCTGGGGCATCTCCTATGGGAGCTTGTGTGGATGCACCTGTAGACAGTCTTTCTAGAACACATCAGGCTGACTACATCCCCAAAGGAACAGCACCCTCCAGGTTCAGCCTTGTACAACAGGTGGAGTCACAATCTGTCTCCGCCTCGAACATCAACATTCCTGCAGATAAAAAAAGAGGTACCTGTTTGATCTGAAATGCTGGATTACTGGGTTAGGAGTGTGATTGAGACATAAATCATTTTCCTGCTGGCTTAGTAGGAGACCTGAGGTGGCTGCCCCACTTCCCCCTGAATAGAACTCTGTGTGTTTCACTGAGAGCTCCCACAGCTGTCTGCGTCAAGGTTGGACCTCTGCCCACAATTGAGTATTGCAGTTTCACATCTGTTTTAGCCACAGTCAGTTTTTACCCATGGACGCCTCCTACTGGCCGGAAGACTGAACTGTTCAACCCAGTGTATAAAATATTGGGGGAAAAATATTAATTAAAACAGTGTATACCACTGAGTAATGAAATAAGCTTCGTGAGACCCCTACCATTCCAACCCAACTGAGTATTTAAAATATGCCTAGTGTATTGGTCCATTCTCACGCTGCTATGAAGAAATATCTGATACTAGGTAATTTATAGTGAAAAGAGGTTTAATTGAGTCACAGTTCCACATGGTTGGGGAGGCCACAGAAAACTTACAGTAATGGCAGAAGGCACCTCTTCACAGGGAGGCAGGAGGGAGAATGAGAGCCAGCAGGGGAAATGCCACATGCTTATAAAACCACCAGATCTCATGAGATCTCACTCACTACCATGAGAACAGAATGCACTACTGCACGCTAGCCTGGGTGACAGAGTGAGCTTCTGTCTTAAAAAAAAAAAAAAAATAGAACTACCATATAATTTAGCACTCTCCAACTTACAGGTATATGTCAAAAAAAAAAAAAAAGAAAAAAAGAAAAAGAAGTCAGGATCTTAAAGCCATATCTGCATTTCTATGTTCATTGCGACATTGTTTACAATAGCCAAGATCTGGAAACAACCTAAATGTTCACCAATGAATGAATGAACTTTTGAAAAAGTAGTATACGAATGTAACAGAATATTACTTAGCTTTTAAAAAGAAGAAAATCCTGCCATTTGTGACAACAGTGATGGACCTGAAAAACATTATGCAGTGAAGTAAGCCAGTCAGTCACATAAAGACAAGTACTGCGTTATTTGATTCACATGAGGTACATAAAATAGTCAAACCCATAGAAACAGAACAGAATGAGTAGCATGGTGGTTGCCGGGGATGGTGGTAGGGGAAAATGTGGAGTTGCTCTTTATTGGTATGTTATTTTAGTTATGGAAGATGAATAAATTCCAAGGGTCTGCTGTCCATTTTTGTGCCTCTAGTTAAAAATACTGTAATGTAAAGTTTGTCAAAAGGTATATCTCATGTTGCATTCTTACAACATTTTAAGATTAGACGCAGTCGGAGACATTGATAGTATCAGATACCTTCTCTTTCTGGCCTTGAAGAGGAAAAGTACACACAGCAGGGCTCGACAGCTGGCCTCTAAAAACTCAGGGCCTTGGCAGGGCGCAGTGGCTCATGCCTGTAATCCCAACACTTTGGGAGACGGAGGTGGGTGGATCATGAGGTCAGGAGATCAAGACCATCCAGGCCAACATGGTAAAACCCCATCTCTATTAAAAATACAAAAATGAGCTGGGTGTCGTGGCACACACCTGTAATGCCAGTTGAGGCTGAGGCAGGAGAACTGCTTGAACCCAGGAGGTGGAGGTCGTGCCACTGCACTCCAGCCGGGTGACAGAGCAAGACTATGTCTCAACAAAAAATAAATTAGAGCCTCAGTTTCATAACTGCAGAAGTTTGAATCCCACCACCAACCAGTGAATTTGGAAGAGGATCCTGTGCCTCAAGTGAGATTGCAATCCCAGCTAGCATTTTGAATTCAATCTGGTGAGACCCTGAGCAGAGAACATGCTAATCTTTGCACAGACTCCTGACCCATATAATTATGAGATGATAAATCTGTGTTAAGCTTTAACAAATATTGCTTTAAGCTACTAGGTTTGTGATAACTTTGTTACATCACAATAAAACTGATGTATTAGGGATGCTTTCTCTGGCGAAAATATTTTAATGATTGAGAGTAGGATGGAGAAGTGGGTAGGACACGCCAGCCTCTTCCTGATGAAACCCTTAAAAGGTAATACACATGAGAATAATCTCTGTTTCCCATAAGTAATTTTGCTTTGGCAGTTTCCCCCACCTCAAACATACATGTCTATGATATAACTATGTGAATATTACTACACAGAAGATACAATAAAAACTCTTCTTTTAAAAGAAGTTAACATCATAACTCTATCAACTATCTCAAAAGAATCTTACTGCCCCAGAAAAAGACAAGACATTTGAAGCCAAAAAAAAATCTCTTCTGTTTAGGTCTTCATCCAAAAGAGATCAAAATATAACTTCCATGATGATCAATGAAACAGTACTTAAATTTAATTAAATAGAATTCAATAATCTTTAATATTGAAGTTATTTGTATCAGATTCTAGTGTAGATGCCAATTTCAGACTTTAGCTCTTTCATTTCCAAAAACACATTATAAACACACACACACACTCACACACAGAGGTACACACAGATTCCTTTTTCTTTTGGAAGAATTCATAAAATATAATACTTAATTAGAATAATTAAGAAATATAATTACAATTAGATTACTTACTATAACTAGTAGCATCTTAGTATCTTGTTTCACATGTCACATGTGAGAAGACACTTTACATGTCTATCAGTACCCCGTCACTGGATTATGGGACTCAACATATTCTAGTTTCTGTTTTATTGAGTGGGAAATAAGTAGGACTGAGAGACTGGTTGTCAGTGACATGACAAAATGCTTCCTCTAAAGGAGTAGAAAGTTGCCTATGGAAATAGAAAAACTAAAAACCAAACCCAAACTATTTATCTTGCTAATATTTTCACTTGATTGAAAATTATAATCTGGCCTATCTGATGAAGAATTTGAACAATTACTATAGATATTCCTTTCAAAAATACTTAATTAATGTAAGACAATGTCAAGAAAGTAAAAAGAAAAGAAACAGACTGGGAGAGAGTATTTACAAAATATATCTAGTAAAGGACGGCTGTTTAAAATATACAAAGAATGGCTAGGCGTCATGGCTCGTGCCTGTAATCCCAGCACTTTGGGAGGCCAAGGCAGGAGGATCAGGAGGTCAGCAGTTTGAGACCAGCCTGACCAACATGGTGAAACCCCATCTCTACTAAAAATACAAAAATTAGCTGGACGTGGTGGCATATGCCTGTAATCTCAGCTACTCAGGAGGTTGAGGCTGGAGAATCACTTGAACCATAGAGGCAGAGGTTGCAGTGAGCCGAGATCATGCCACTGCACTCCAGCCTGGGTGACAGAGTGAGATTACATCTCAAACAAACAAATAAAAATATACAAAGAATACTTATAGTTCAACAAAAGACTTGAGCAGACACTTCGCTAAAGGCATGAAAATGGGAATTAATTGTTAAAAAAGATGTTCAATATCATATTTCATTTGGGAATTGTAAATTAAAAAAAAAATCGATGCCACTACACATCTCTTAGAATGGCCAATCTAAAACACGGACCACACCAAATACTTGCCAAGTTGTGGAGCACCAGGAACTCTCAGTCAGTGCAAATGCACATAGTACAGCCACTGTGGAAGACAGTTTGACATCTTTCAACAAAATTAGGTATACTCTCACTAAATATCCAGAAATTGCTCTCCTTAGTATTTACTCAAATAAACTGGAAATTTATATCTGAAAAAATGTTTGCTCAAGGATGTTTATAACAGCTTTATTTATTATAGCTAGAACTTGGAAACAACTAAGTAGGTAAAAGTATAAATACATTGTGGTACATGAAGACAATGGAATATCTAGCACTAAAATTAAATAAGCTACTAAGCCATACAAAGACATGGAAGAAGTTTAAATGCATATTATTAAATAAAAGAAGTCAATCTGAAAATGCTATGTACTATGTTATTTCAACTATATGACATTCTGGAATAGGCAAAATTATTCAGACAGTAAAAAGAAATTGGTGGTTGCCAAGGGATAGAAGAAAGAGATAGATAAGTAAGCAAAGCACAGAGGATGTTCTGAGCAGTGAAACTATTATATGTGATGCTACAATGGTGGATATATGTCATTATACATGTATCAAAACTTATAAAATACACATCACTAAGTATGAACCCTAATGTGAACCATGGGTGATAATAATGTGTTATGAATCCTAATGTAAACTATGGACTTCAATAGTTTAATAATATGATGTGTAATAATTATGTGTCAATGTAGATTTATAATTGTAACAAATATACCTCCCTGGGGGTGGATATTGATAATGGGAGGGGCTATGCATATGTGGGGGAATAGGATATATGAGGAATCTCTGTACCCTTAGCAGATTTTTTTTGGGGCAATTAAAACAGTTCTAAAAATAAATTCTATTCAAAATTAGGAGTGACATTTTTATAAAATGGAAAAGTACAATACTGAAAACTCTAGCTCATATATGAATTAACATTTATCAGGTTGATTTATTAGTAATTAGGAGCTTTGTAAAGACTAAGAAATAGGAACACAATTCCTGTGAGAAGAGATACATAAAGGCTTATTCTGATCCGTGCTTCTGGTACATTTAATGAGTCCAATTTCTTCTTATTTTGGGACAAAAGTTTAGAAAAGTTAAGATCTACTTAGCCCTGATCCTAAAAGTTCTCTGAAAATTACTATTAAAATATTTAATGAGAAAGAGCAAGAAAATCGTTAAGAAAAATTATGAGCTAGTAAAACAACATTTTACAGACATAAGAAAATTCATCTCAGAGTAACATATACATAAAAAGAATCATGTTAGGTACACACACACGCAAAAGCTGAAAATTCAGGAAATAGTTATAATGGAATATCTTACATCTATTGAGTACATTTGATATGCTAAATCTTGTACTGAGTGCTCTACATAGACTAATATATATAATTGTTAATGGAAAACCCCTGAGTGATGCCCATTACTGTTAAACTTTGTCATTGAGGATTTGGAGCACAGAGATATAATGTAATTTATCCAGGATTATACAAGTAATAAGTAGTAGGTCAAGGATTTGACAAGTAGGTCAAGGCATTGGAGTTCCAGAGTCTCTGTTCTTATTTAATGCTCTGTTTGCCTCCCAACTAAATAGTTAATTGTGAAATGTGAATGAAATAGCTCTTTCTTTCATCAAAAGAAGTATTAAGATTATATCTGAAGAGAAAAGGCACTTTGAGTTGTAGAAAGGGGCATTGTAGATGTTGAGACAGGGAAATTGAAACAACTGGTGAATAGATATAATGATTTTGAAGGTAAATTGAAAAGTAAAATAATCCTCAGAGGAGGATAGATAATCAAATAAAAGTAACAAATTGTGTACAGTTGATAAAGTTTGGAATAAATGTAATAAATATTTTTGAAAAGAAGAGTGGTGCTTCTTTAAGATACATAAAACAGAGCTGATATATAAAATAGACTGATTTAAGAGGACTGGCTATTGGTATAACCTTACCCACTGGGACCAGGAGAAGTTTAAGGTTTTCCTAAAAGCAAGTGTCGCAGTCCTTTTATTTAATATTTGTGATATAGAAATCTGCAAGTGAATGTCCCTATTAACATCTATTTCAATTCCAAAGAATGAGTGGAATTGATACTAAAGGAGAAATAAGGCTGATATTTCATTTATTTTAATTATAACCTAGCTGACTATAAAAGACAGAATGGAAAAATAATAAAGAAACGACAAGGAGAAGTTATAAAATTTTACCAAAAAAGTGACAAAAATATGTTCATTAAAAATAAAGGTGTTGCAGAACTAAAAAAAAAAAAGTTGTACAAAAGAAGTAGCATTTCTATATGCCAATAATGTGCAAGCTGAGAGCCAAATCAAGAATGCAGTCTATTTATGATAGCCACAAGAAAAAATATAATAGTTAAGAATACATCCATCCAAGGAGGTGAAGGATCTCTATGAGGAGAACTACAAAATACTGATGAAAGAAATTACAGACAATACAAACAAATAGAAAAACCATATGTTGTATATATATACTATGGAATATTATACAACTATAAAAAGGAATTACATGCTCATGAATTGAAAGAATAAATATCATTAAAATAACCATACTGCCTAAAGCAAAGTACAGATTCATCACTATTTTTATCAAGCTACCTATATAATTTTCACTGAACTAGAAAAAAAATTTCTAAAATTTATTTGGAACCAAAAAAGAGCTTGAATAGCCAAGACAATTATAAGCAGAAAAAACAGAGCCACATGGATCACATTATGTTACTTCAAACTATACCATAAAACTACAGTAACCAAAACAGCATGATACTGCTACAAAAACAGGCACCAAGACCAATGGGACAGAACAGAGAAACCAAAAATAAAGTCTCACACCTACAATTATTTGATCTTCAACAAATAAAAGAAAAACAAGAAATGGAGAAAGGACTTCTTATTCAATAAATTTTTCCTGTAATAGCTGGTTAACCATATACAGAAAAATAAAACTGGGTTCCTATCTTTCATGGTATATGAAAACTACTAAAGATGGATTAAAGATTTTAAATGTAAGACTTCAAAGTATAAGAATTCTAGGAGAAAACATATGAAACACCATTGTGGACATCTGCCCTGAGAAAGAGTTTTCGACTAAGTGCCCAAAAGCGATTGCAACAAAAACAAAAATTGGCAAGCAGGCCCTAATTAAACCAAGGAATTTCTGTACAGCAAGAGACTATCAACGGAGTGAACAGACAACATATGAAATGGGAGAAAATATTCACAAACTATGCATCTGACGAAGTCTAATATGCAGAATGTATAAGAAGCTTAAACAATTGAACAACCGAAAAACGAATAACACAGTGTTTTAAGAAAACAGGCAAAAGACATGAATAGATAATTCTCAAAAAAAGACATATAATTGGCCAAGAAATATATGAAAAACATGCTCAACATCACTAATCATCACGTATATGTAAATCAAAACCACAATGAGATACAATTTCATGACAGTCAGAAAGACTATTATTAAAAATCAAAATATAACAGACATAACAGATATTGGTGAGGCTGTGGAGAAAAAGAAGCCACTTATACAGTGCTGGTGGGAAAGTAAATTAGTTCAGCAACTGTGGAAAGCAGTTTAAAGATTTCTCAAAGTACTTAGAACTACCAACCAACCTAGCAATTCGATTACTGGTTATGTATCTTAAAGAAAACAAATTGCTCCACCAATAAGACAAATGCACTTGCATGTTCGTCGTAACACTACTCACAATAGCAAAGACATAGAATCAACCTAGTTTTGCATCAATGGTGGAATGGGTAAAGATGATGTGGTACATATAAACCATGAAATATTACACAACTATAAAAAGGAATGAAATTGTGTCATTGGCAGCAACATATCTGCAGCTAGACATCATTGTCTTAAGTGATTTAATGGAGAAACAGAAAACCAAAGACTGCATGTTTTCACTTATGAGAGGGAGCTAAACAGTGGGTATTCATAGATGTGATGACAGCAACATTAGACACTCAGAACTATAAGAAGAGGGAGAGAAAAAGGGCAGGGGCTGAAATTATTGGGTACTATACTCAGTACCTGGGTGACAAAATCAAATTGTACCTCAAACCTTACCATCACAAAATATACCTAGGTAAATAGCCTGTACATGTACTTCCTGAATCTAAAATAAAAGGTAAAATTATAAAAATAAAAAATAAGAGACATATTCGGAAAGCATTCATGTAAACAGCATAAACCGAAAACAAAAAACTCAACAAAACAATTAGTTTTCTACAAAATCAAGGTAGTATACAAAGTTTTTTAAACCCAAAGAATATATCAAGTAAGGAATACTACTGTCCAAAAATTAATTGCAAAGGAAAGAAGAAAAAGCAAAAGAGAAGCAAGAAAAGGAGGAAGAAGAGGAGAATGACGAGGAAGAGAAGGGAAGAGAGGAGAAGAGGAGAAGAACAAATGGAAGGATATCAGAAAAGAAGTGGATATTTTCAGGGGAAAAAATAATAACAAAAGAAAATCTTATGAAGTTAAAATTCCATTGAAAATAGCAAAAATTGAGTCAATATGAATAGGAACTTATAATATCCCAACATATAAGCTTATAACATGCTATGGTTAATTTTGTGTGTCAACTTCACTAGGCTATAGAGTACCCAGATATATGGTTAAACATTATTGTGGCTGTTTCTGGAGAGTTGTTTTTTGATGATATTAAGATTTGAATCAATAGAGTAAAGTAGATTGCCCTCCACAATATGGATGAAACTGGTTAAATCAACTGAAGGCCTGAATAGAAAAAAGAAGACTGACCCTTCCCAAAATAAAAGAAAAATTCTCTAGCAGACTAGCTTTGGACATCTGCACCATTGCTGTGCTGGCTCTTGCCTTCCTGCCTTCAGACTGGAATTGTACTTTTCAGCTTTTCTGGGTCTTGAGCCTACGGTCTCACCCTGCAGACATAGACAACCTGGTTTTCACAATCACCTAAGGAATTCCTCATAACAGTCATCTGTCTAACTCTTTCTCTATCTCTCTTTGTCTCAATCTCTATTTCCGGTTGATCAAATAAAAAGGAAAATGTTTAAGCTTGTTATAGTTCTGACTAGAATAGAACGAATGGGCATGTGATTTACCTGCTTGCAAAGTATCCACCATATTACTGTACAAGATGTATGTATCAACTGGCTTTGTTGAATAACAGAAGGCAGAAGGTCGTGATCCTACAGAGAAAGGGTCATATTCAAAACAGTTTTGTGCATGGAGCACTTTTCAAACCCCAGCACAGGAAGTGGAACTTCATCACATAGCAGTGGTCTTACTGAGTAAAATAAGTAGGTATCAGAGGTTGGGGCTGTTGAGACATCTAGAATTCGAGGGACAGTTAACTAGAGAAGGTGGAAGTCAGCAAATCGCAAAAACTGCTTCCCTTAGCCTGTATCTCATATTAAGCTGTACATATAAAGAGCAACATTCTGAGAGGTCAGGCAGAGAAGAGTCCTAGAGACCTGCGGGTAAAATAGAGATTACAAAATTATGCCAGTGAGACAAAAGTTATACAGGGCAACACTGGACATCTGATCATATAAAAGAAAGTCACCTTGCTGTAGGATACACAGTTTTTTTCAAGCTTATGTGGGGCATTCACAAAGATGAATTGTCATCTGAAAAGTAAAATAAGTCTTGATAAACTTCTGACCAAAATTAAATAAATTAGAATCAACAATAAAAGTATTTAGAAAATCCTCTAATAATTGAAAACTGTGTAATACTATTCCATATAATCATCATAATGATTATACTAATAATAATCATTCCTAATAAAGATCGTAATAGCTGAATAAATGAATTACAAGAATATAAAAATATTTTGAACGTCATATGAATATAATCAATCAAAATTTGTGTGATGGTTAAATGAATTTTTAGAGCTTGAAATCTTTATACTAGAAAAGAAGAAAAGATTAAATCAATGGACAAAGTTTTTATCCCTAGATGCTAGGAAAAGAGGAGTAAATTAAACCTAAAATAAATTAAAAATTGGAATGAATATACATAAAAGCTTAAATTAATAAAATAAAAATGATAAGAGATATCAATAAAACTAAAGCCAAGTTGTTCAAAAAGGTTCATAAAAGAGATAAAATCCTGGCAGACTTTAAAAAAATCACAGTGATCATTTTTTTGAGTTGCAATTTCGTTTTTCTGTTCCCTTCAAATTCACGGGTTATTGGTAGAATTATCAACATTACACATAAAAGAGGGAACATTAATACAGATCTTACAGATATTAAAAGGTAATAGAAAACATATACAATTTTATAATTACCAATTTTACAGCTTAGAAGAAATGTATAACATTTCATAAAATACTTGAATTATCATACTGGCATAAAAAGAAATGAAAGTCTGAAGTGCCCTGTATTAATGGACAATTAATTCAGTGACAAAAAGTTTTCTTCTAAGAAAAAAAAACTTTCGTTTGAAGAAAATTTTAGATCCAGATATCTTCACAAGTAATTTGTTTTACATGTTTAAAAAGGAAGTAATGCCAGCATTGCACAAAATTATTCAGATAATATAGGAAAAAAGAACCTTCCCCATGTCATCAAATGGCACCATTGGAACACAGTGCTTAAACTAAGACTGAGCAGATACATATCGCTCAAGGACAGAAAGATTCAATATGTTTAAGGTGTCCACTCCTCTCAAATTGACCTAAATATTTAAAGAAAACCCACACCAAGTTCACTGGGCTCTTAAGAAGTTCACTTGACTCTTTTCTGCTGAAGAGTTATATTAACTGTAAACATTTTAGACTAAATGAAAATTTTCAATTGTTGTCAGGAATTTAGAGAAAGTAATCAGTTTACATATATGTATGTGTGAGTATGTGTGTGCGTGTATATATATGGATGTATTGTTTATTACAGAGTACAACAGAGACTATGCAGAACAAAATTGCTTTGAAGTTTCTTTGAAGAAAATCAGGCATAAAATTAAGTGTGCTAACCAGGAGACGGCTGAAGAAGAATTTTAGAGGAATCAAATCGATTATAGATGAAGGAATTTGGATCTGGACTCCCAACTCCACTACTACTACTTAATGCTGTAGCAAAATGTAACTTAAAGGGCTATAAAGCACACAGTAACTGCCTAGCACATAGTAAACTAACTCTTAATAAATATTTTTATCATTACTAATAATTAATGTTGAACACAAGAATGAAGGCTTCAGAGTTTTAAGATCCAGGGTAAGGTCATTACAGTGAATAGAAAGATGCATTTAAAGACTCAACCTTTGGAATGTAGATGATGTTTTAGGACCACAGTGAAGCTCCTTTCCCTAAGTTCAGCTCACTCATTAGCTTGTCTTTTCCCAAAATGGAACAAAAGCAGAGAAACAGATGGAATAAGTCCATTTGCATTCACTGAAGCCTGTGCTCTATGTACCAATGTCAATAAACTCATCTGATAGTTTATTCAAAATTCTCCAGAGAAAACAACCTAGCCTTCACATAGAAGGCTTTCTGCAAGATTTTATTTATCTTATTCTCTGATCCAATAGGTGATGGGGAGGAAGGAAGCAAATCACACTACCATGTGCGTACCTATGGAACAATCTTGCATATTCTTCACGTGTACCCCAGAACCTAAAATGCAATTTTAAAAAAAGATATTTACATTTTGGTAGCAAATTTGAATATAAACCTTGTTTTATTTGTTCTTTTACATCAAGTAATTAAAGACTAAAAATTGACTTATTTTGAATGGAAAGATAGAATAAGGAAAATAAAAATGTTTTGTTTTGTTTTTTTTCTTCCATCAGGAAACCTTTTATCTTCCATAGCTCAATCCTTGCCTCTTGGAAAAGCCAAATCTCCTTACCTCTTTCAGTAAGGCATTAATACCTGTTGTGAAAACCGTTTGCCAATGCTAATTGTTCCAGCAAGCAGTGAAAGGGGAACAGCAGGCCCAGGGGTTATATGTGAAGACCTACAATACAAAGAAGTTCTATACTTCATGGACCTCTAAGCATGCCGCTAAGCCTCCTGATTACAAAAAGTACAGCGTGCCACTAAAAGGCATCAAGATCTCCTGAAGACAATTATAATGCATATGACATCTGTTCTCAATCATGGGCGACAGGAGAGAAAATGTGCACCGCGTGATACGTTACACACGACAAAGAAGTCCAGCTGTGTGAAGAAAGGCATGTGAAAAGGCAATGGCTAAGGAAGAATAATGCGGAGTGAGCATTGTATAATGACAGTGACCCATGGTGATCTCTTCGAGTACCTCTGTGGTGCCAAGATCTGTTTGTTCTCTTACAAAAAAAGGCCACCTGTGACATCGTCAATTATTGGTACTTTTCATAAAGCCGTAGTATTTACAAGATAATTTGAATGTAACATTTCAAATAACAAACTAAAAGTGCTGCATGGAGCAAAGCGTTTTCTTAGCCCTTAGTTCTAATAGGATCAAAAATGTCTTTATCTCCTTTTGGAGATCCGTGTCACTCCAAACCGTTTTTATATAATTTGAAATACAATTATAATAATCTCATAATAACTATTAATACAAATAATGAATGTTGAAAATAATAATTAGGAAAAATTATGCCACGATTTACACATCTGGCTTCATTATTTCTCTTCCGCTCTCATTTTACCAGACTCCAGTCACACTGCCTCCTTGTTCTTCCAGCATAGCATGGATCTCCAGATGGGTGTTCCTATACGCCAATTTTGCCTAGTTGGATGGTATTTACCAATTGACCACAAGGCTTGCTTCCTCCAGACCTGCACACATTTACTATCATACTGCCATCAGAGGAAGGCAAGCCTGATTAAAATAGAACCCATTACACGCCCATTCTTTTCCTAATTTATTATTTTCATAGAGGACTAGTTAGCATCTAATATAATATTTTCCTGGTTTTTCATTTTGTGTATTTACAATTTTTTTCCTGGAAAATGTAAGCTTTGTGAATTAGGAGATTGGGGCTCTTTTGTTCAATGCTATCTGCCTAACACAATAGTGCATCACACATGATAACTGTTCAAAATTATTTCTTAAATGATTGGATCACCTTAGGATTTCTCTAGATCTATACATTTTAATTGTATAGTAAAGGGATAACCCAATGAGCTTGGTGGGCTCAAACCTTGAATATCCCAAAAATAGCACTGGCCTCTTACCTGTTCCAGGGAGATAACCTCTGAGCCCTTGGAATATTCTGCCTATAAGAATGTCTTTGTATGCCTGATTTTCTGGGCCATACCAGATAGTTCATGCTAATAATGTAAGTTTTAGTGTACACCTGTTTTTGTGTACCTGGAGGTTTGGGTCACTCTGTATCAGTTTGACCTCTGAGGGAACGGAGCCAAATAGAATAGCTGGGTTATATGGGTGCCCCAAGCGTACAAGACTGACTGCCAATAAAAACCCTGTCCTTGAAACTCAGCTGGGCTTCTCTGTTTGCCAACACCTTGTATGTGTCACCATACTTCGTTGTTGGAGAATTAAATGCTGCCTGTTTAATTCCACTGGGAGAGCATAATTGAGGGCTTGTACCTGGTTTTGTAACCAGGTCACGGGACAGGACGGGGCTCAGCTCCTCCCCTCCCCACCATTTGATGTGCCCGAGGTTCTTGGGCTCCCTGGCCCGAGGAATGGGGAAGAGAACCTGGTTGCAGGATGAGCTTGCTAGTCTAGTAAACATCGGACCCAAGGAGTTTTGCAGAGAGTGATTTATTAGGCAGAGAGAGAAAGAGAGAGAAGTAGAGAGGGCTCCCATGCTGCCATTGAGAGGGGAATCCGAAAGGGATATCGGCACAGGTAGAGAGGGAAAGACAGCTTCCACGTTGTTGTGAGAGGCGGATCCCAGAGAGGCAAATCCAGGTGAGGTGCCCTGGAGTTTTAACTTTGAAGTTATTCCCGCCCCATTTATGTTTTTGTCCAATGAGGGGAGTTCTTTCAAACTTCCTCTGGAGTGCTTGATCTTTGACTTTGATTTCAGACTGGTTACTTGGGCCCACAACAGAGCCCTTCCTTCAAGGGCTTCTGGCAGCTTTCTGAACAAAGGAAGCTCACCTAGAATTTTACCTAGCCCATAAGCAGGGAAAGTTAGACAAAGAACTTTATGTTCCCTGATGAGGAGGAGGATGGGGTATGGTGCAGGGAAGTTCTTGCCTTTGAAACCACGCCCCTTGTGGACCCTGGAAGACAAGTTAACATAGTCCCTCAGTTTCTCCTAAATTCTACAGGGTAAATTGTGCCCCTGTATCTCTTTCTCCTTTACTGATAAAATCAGTAAAGGAAAGGATACAAAAATGTAAGCCACAGGTTTTCACATATAAAATAGATATGTAAATAATATACTTAGTATTTAGTATAGGTAGCATATTTATTTAGTAATTTAGTATATGCACTCATATAAAGTAAAATAATACCACACTGTATTATTGTTTCATTTTATCTTCCTATTATTTATGTAGACACTAGAAAAATTATATAATGTAAGTTCCAGATAGCAAATACAAAATGTTCCACTCAACATCTATCGTTCCAAAGGACCTAGATGCAGATGATTTCAAAAGCCAGATAGCTGTTAGACCTTTCAGACAGCTTTCAGACATGTCTAAAAACCCTCTCAGTAATGTTTACATTTAAATTATTTTTAGGCACATTATCTTTCGTTCACAAATAAAGCATAATTAAGCAATTATTGTTTTTAATAATATTCAATTTAGATAGCACTACAGATACTCTAATTTTCTGGTATTTCAAGAGACTTTTAGTAAGTTAATGAGAGCATAAGGACACAGGGAGGGGAGCATCACACACTGGGGTCTGTTGGGGGGAGCCAACAGAGGGACAGTGGCTAGAGGATGGGGAGGTCAGGGAGGGATAACATGGGGAAAAATGCCAGATGTAGGTGACGCGGGGATGGAGGCAGCAAACCACTTTCCATGTGTGTATGTGTGCAACAGTCCTGCATGATCTGCACATGTACCCCAGAACCTAAAGTACAATTTAAAAAAAAGAAAGAATAATAATTAGGCATCATTATCCAGTACCAGTTATCAAACAAAAAGCTTTCAAGTTTTCCCTATTTAGTAAGGTGTTAGCTGTGGATTTGTCATATCTGGCCTTTCTTTTGTTGAGGTATATTCCTTCTATATCTAATTTGTTGAAAGTTTTTACCATAAAGGGATATTGGATTTTATAAACAAAAATATAATAATTTTAAGTCTTTTGATTTGCATTATAATCTCTAGATTATTATTCAAATATTGCTATACTTTTCTTGAAAAGAGATATTGTATTTTTAGTATACACAGATTGAGAAGAGCAGTATGGATTTCAAAAATAAAATTCCAAAAAACCCACTTAGTTATAACTGATTATGGTCATTACATGCTATGTGGATATATCTACTACCACAGATTTTCCGAAAACACACAAATGTCTGTATTTTCTTTAATTTTATTTTGGTTTCTGGTGTACATGTGAAGGTTTGTTATAGAGGTAAATTGCATGCCATGGAGGTTTGGTGTACAGATTAATTCATCACCCACATAATAACTATAGTACCAAAAGGTAACTTTTCAATACTCTCTTTCCTCCCACTCTCCACCATCAAGTAGGCCCTAGTATCCACTGTTTCTTTCTTTGTGTCCATGTGTACTCAGTGTTTAGCTGCTGCTTCTTAAAAGTGAGAATATGCAATGTTTGGTTTTCTGTTCCTGCATTAGTTCATTTAGGATTATGGTGGATTATGCCTGCACCTTTATTCATGTTGCTGTAAAAGAGATAATATCATTCTTTTTTATGGCTGCATAGTATTCCACGGTGTATATGCACCACATATTTTTAATACAGCCTACTGTTAGTGAGAATTTATGTTGATCCCATGACTTCACTGTTGTGATTAGTGCTGTGATGAACATAGACATGCATGTGTTGTTTTTTTCTAACTTCTACTTTAAGTACGGGGTATATGTGCAGGTTTGTTTTATAGGTCAATGTGTGTCTGTGGGTTTGTTGTACAGATTAATTCATTACCCAGGTATCAAGCATAGTATTCCTTCGTTATTTTTCTTGATCTTCTCCCTCTTCTCATCCTCCACTTTCTGGTAGGCTCCATTGTTTGCTGGTCCCCTCTATGTGTCCGTAAGTTCTCATTGTTTAGCTCCTATTTATAAGTGAGAACATGAAGTATTTAGTTTTCTGTTCCTGCATTAGTTTGCTAAGGATAATGGCCTCCAGTTCCATCCATGCTCCTGCAAAAGGACATGATCTGATTCTTTTTTTATGACTGCATAGTATTTTATGGTATATATGTACCACATTTTAAAATCCAGTCTACCATTGATCAACATTTAGGTTGATTCCACATCATTGCTATTGTGAATAGTGCTGCAATAAACATTCACGTACATGTGTCTTTATGGTAGAACAGTTTATATTCCATTGGGTATACACCCAGAAATGAGATTGCTAGGTCAAACGGTAGTTCTGTATGAAATTGGCACACTCCTTTCCACAATTGTTGAACTAATTAACACTCCTACCAACAGTGTATAAGCATTCCTTTTTCTCCTGTATTATTCAGGGTTCTCTAGAGGGATAGGACTAATAGGATAAATGTATATATGAAAGGGAGTTTATTAAGGCGTATTGACTCACATGATCACAAAGTAAAGTCCCACAATAGGCCGTCTGAAAACTGAGGAGCAAGGAAGCCAGTCTGAGTCCCAAAACCTCAAAAGTAGGGATGCTGATGGTACAGTCTTCAGTCTGTGACTGAAGGCTGGAGAGCTCTTGGCAAACCGCTAGTGTAGGTCCAAGAGTCCAAAAGGTGAAGAACTTAGAGTCTGATGGTTGAGGGCAGGAAGCATCCAGTATAGGAGGAAGCTGGAGGCCAAAAGACTTAGCTAGTCTTAGTTCTGCCACATTCCTCCGTCTGCTTTTATTCTAGCCACATTCCTCTGCCTCCTTTTAACCTAGCCACACTGGCAGCTGATTAGATGGTACCCACCCCGATTGAGGGTGGGTCTGCCTCTCCCAGTCCACTGACTCAAATGTTAATCTCCTTTGACAACACCTTCACAGACACACCAAGGAACAATACTTTGCAACCTTCAACCCAATCAAGCTGACACTTAATAATAACCATCAAATGTCCTCAGCCTCATCAGCATCTGCTATTTTTTGACTTTTTTTTTTTTTGAGACGGAGTTTCGCTCTTGTTAACCAGGCTGGAGTGCAATGACATCATCTCGGCTCACTGCAACATCAGCCTCCTGGGTTTAAGGATTCTCCTGCCTCAGCCTCCGGAGTAGCTGGGAGTACAGGCATGTGCCTGCTAATTTTTGTATTTTTCAGTAGAGACGGGGTTTCACCATGTTGACCAGGATGGTCTCAATCTCTTGACCTCGTGATCCACCCTCCTTGGCCTCCCAAAGTGCTGGGATTATAGGTGTGAGCCACCATGCCCAGCCTTGACTTTTATATTATAGCCATTCAGAATGGTGTGAACTAGCATTTCATTGTGGTTTTGATTTGCATTACTCAAATGATCAGTGATGGTGAGCTTTTTTTCATATGCTTCCTGACCACATATATGTCTTCTTTTGAAAAATTTCTGTTCACATTTTTTCCTACTTTTTCATGGGATTGTTTTCTTGTAAATTCGTTTAAGTTTCTTATAGATGTTGGATATAAGAACTTTGTCAGATGCATAGTTTGCAAATATTTTCTCCCATTTCTTAGGTTGTCTACTCTGTTGATAGTTTATTTTTCTGCATTGAAGCACTTTAGTTTAATTATATCCCATTTGTCAGTTTATACTTTTGTTGCAATTGATTTTGGGATTTTCATCATAAAATCTCTGCCCAAGCCTATGTCCTGAATGGTATTACCCAGGTTTTCTTCTACAGTTTTTGTAGTTTGGTGTTTGTTATTTAAGTCTTTAATCCATCTTGAGTTGATATTTATATATAGTAAAAGGAAGAAGTCCAGTTTTAATCTTCTCCATATGGCTAGCCAGTTATTCCAACATTATTTATTGAGTAGGGAGTGCTTTCCTTATTGCTTCTTTTTGTCAACTTTGTCAAACATCAGATGGTTGTATATGTGAGGGCTTTTTTGGGAGCTTTCTATTCTGTTCCATTGGTCTATGTGCCTGTTTTTGCTGTTTTTGCATTACTACTATGCTGTTTTGGTTACAGTAGCTCTGTAGCATGGTTTGAAGTTGGGGTGTATGATGCCTTTAGCTTTTTTTTTTTTTTTTTTTTTTTTGCTTAGGATCTCTTGACTATTTGGGCTCATTTTTGGTTTCATTTGAACTTTTAAATAGTGTTTTCTAGTTATTTGAAGCATGCCATTAATAGTTTCATAAGAATAGCATTTAATCTATAAATTGTGCTGAACAGTAAATTATTGATTCTTCCTATCCATGAGCATGGAATATTTTTCCATTTGTTTGTGTCATCTCTGATTTCTTTGAGCAGAGTTTGTAGTTATCATTGTAGAGATCTTTCCCCTCCCTGGTTAGTTGTACTCCTAGGTATTTTATTCTATGTATGGCAATTGTGAGTGGGATTGTGTTGCTGAATTGGCTCTTGGTTTGACTATTGATGAATAGGGAGGCAGGGATTTCTGTACCTTGATTTCATTTTCTGAGACTTTGTTAAAGTTGCTTATCAGCTAAAGGAGTTTTGGCTAAGCCTGAGGTTTTCTAGATATAGAATCGTGTCATCTGGAAACAGAGATAGATTGACGTCCTTTCTTCCTATCATTTGGATGCCTTTTATTTCTTTCCCTTGTCTGATTGCTCTGGCCAGGACTTCCAATAATATGCTGATTAGAAGTGGTGAGAGAGGTCATGTTTGTCTTATGCCAGTTTTCAAGGGTAATCCTTCTAGCTTTTGCCCATTCAGTATAATGTTGTTAGGTTGGTGCAAAAGTAATTGTGATTTTTGCGATTAAAATTAATGGCAAATCTTAATAGATGTGGGTTTATCGTTAATGGCTCTTATTATTTTGAGGTATGTTCCTAGAACAGCCAGTTTACTGAGTTTTTAACATGAAGGGATGTTGAATTTTATCAAAAGACATTTCTGCATCTATTGAGAAAATCATGTGGTTTTTGTCTTCAGTTGTTTATGTGATGAATCTCATTTATTGATTTGCATGTATTGAACCAACCTTGCATTCCAGGGATGAAGCCTCCTTTATCATGGTGGATAAGCTTTTTGATGTGCTTCTGGATTCATTTTGCCAGTATATCACTGAAGAGTTTTGCATTGTTGTTTATTAAGTATATTGGCATGAAGTTTTCATATTTAGTTGTATTTCTGCCAGGTTTTGGTATGAGGATGATGCTGGCCTCATAGAATGAATTAGGAAAGAATCTCTTTTTTTCAATTGTTTGGAATAGTTTCAGTAGAAATGTTACCAGCTCTTCCTACATGTAGTAGAATTTAGTGAATCCTTATGGTTCTGTTTTGTTGTTGTTGTTGTTGTTGTTGTTGTTGGCAGGCGGTTTATTTTTGCCTCAATTTCAGAACTTGTTATTGGTCTTTTCAGGGACTTAATTTCTTCCGGGTTCAGTCTTGGGAACTTGTATGTGTCCAGGAATTTATTAGTTTCTTCTCAATTTTCTACTCTGTGAGCATTGAGGCATTCCTAATATTATCTGATGGTTATTTGTATTTCTCTGGGTTCAGTGGTAAGTAGCATCCTCTTTGTCATTCGTGATTGTGTTCATTGGGTCTTCTCTTTTGTCTTCTTTCTTATTATAGTTTGCAGTTTATTTTATGAATTTTTTCAAGAAACAACTCTTTGATCTTGATCTTTTCAACGGTTTTCTGTCTCAGTCTGCTTCAGTTCCATTCTGATTTTGGCTACTTCTTGTATTTTGCTACTTTTGGCCTTAGTTCTCTTGGTAATCTAGTTCTTTTTGTTATGAAGTTGTGCTGTTAAATTGAGATCTTTTAAACTTTTTGATGTGGAATTTATATATGTTTCCCTCTTTACACTGTCTTAGTTGTGTCCCAGAGATTCTTGTGTGTTGTATCTGTTTTCATTTATTTCAAAGAATGTCTTGATTTTTGCCTTAATTTCATTATTTATGCAAAGGTCATTGCAGAGCAGGTTTTTCAACTTTCATGTAATTGTCTGGTTTTGAATGGGTTTTTTAGTCTTGATTTCTAATTTTATTGTGATGTGGTCTGCGAGTGTACTTAGTACGATTTTGGTTCTTTTATATTTGCTGAGGAGTGATTTATTTTTTATTATGTGGTCAATTTTAGATTGTGTGGTATGTGGTGATAAGAGGCATGTATATTCTGTTGTTCTGTCATTGAGAATTCTGTAGATGTCTAGCAGATCTATTTGATCTAGTGCTGAGTTCAGGTCCTAAATATTTTTGTTAGTTTTCTGCCTTGATAATCTACCTGATACTGTCAATGGGGTGTTAAAATCTCCCACTATTTTTGTGTGGCAGTTTAATTCTCTTTCTTTAAAGGTATCTGAGAACTTTTTTATGAACTTGGGTGCTTCTGTGTTGGGTGGATATATCTTTAGGATTATTCAGTATTCTTGTTGAATTGAACCCTTTACCATTTATCATGCCATTCTTGGTCTTTTTTGACCTTTATTAGTTTAAAGTCTCTTTTGTCTGAAATTAGGATTGCAACCCCTACTTTTTTCTGTTTTCCATTTTCTTGATAACCTTTTTCCCCCCATTCCTTTATGTTGAGCCTTTGGTTGTCATTGCAGGTGAGATGGGTCTCTTGAAGATAGCATACAATTGGGTCTTGGTTCTTTATCCAGTTTGCCAATCTGTGTGTTTTAATTGGGGTATTTAGCCCACTTACATTCAAAGTTACTATTGATATGTGTGAATCTGATCCTGACATCATAATTTTAACTGGGTATTATGCAAACGTGTAGTGAAAATAAATTCTCTCAGCATTCACTTGTCTGAAAAGATCACATTTCTCCTTTGCTTAATTTGGCAGTATATAAAATTCTTTATTTGAATATCTTTTCCTTAAGAATATTGAATATTAGTTTCTAATCTCTTCTGGCTTGTAGAGTTTCTGCTGAGAGGTCTGCTATTAGTCTGATGGACTTCCCTTTATAGTGGCCTGACCTTTTTCTCTAGCTGACTGTAACATTTTTTAAATTGATTTTCACTTTGGAGAATTTAATGATTATGTGTGTTAGGGATCATCTTTTTGTGGAGTATCTTACTGGAGTTCTCTGCATTTTCTGACTTTAAATTTTGACCTCCTTAGCTAGGTTGGGGAATTTTTTTTGATGATATACTAAAATATGTTTTCCATGTTATTTCCATTCTTCCCATCTCTTCCAGGGATGCCAAGAGTCATATATTTGGCCCCTTTACATAATCCCATATTTCTCCCATATTTCTCAGAGGTTTTGTGTGTCCCTCTTCAATTTTTTTTAATTTCACCTGACTGTCTCATCTTACAAAGCCAATCTTCAAGCTCTAAGATTCTTTCCTTGGCTTGGTGTATTCTGCTATCAGTACTTGCAATTGTGTTATGAAATTCTCATCATGTGTTTTTCAGCTCTAGTAGCTTATTTACATTCTTTCTATACTGACTATTTTTTCCTGTCACCTCTTGTATGATTTTATTGTGATTCTTAGCTTTGTTGGATTAAGTTTTAATGTACTCCTGCATCACAATGGTCTTCATTTCTATAAATATTCTGAATTCTGTTTCTGTCATTTCAGTCATCTCAACTTGGTTCAGAACCCTTGCTACAGAAGTAGTACAGATGAACCATTCCCATCTGATGGCTGAGAATTCCCTTCAGAGTTCAGGTCTGACAGTTTCCCTAGGGTTAAGGTCCCCTGTGGGAGTAAGTGAAGCCTGGGCAGGGGGATAAACATCCTTAGCTGTGCTCCACTACAGATGCTCTGGCACTAAACACTTTGGGTTATGTACTGCATGGCATGCAGTTCCTACCACTTCCTTAAGCAGCTCTCTCTGCCAATTCAAGTGTCCATAGTGGTTGAGGGGTGTCTTTCTGCTGGGATTCCAGAGGCCCATGAGGAAAGCAGGTTGCTCCTTTCCAGTTCAACTTATTTCTCCTGGAGTTGTTGGGGGCCAGAAACAAGTCCCTGTCTGCAGTAGCCCCATGCAGGGTTCTCAGCTTCCTTCCCGTCTGGTCCAGCTTCTGTAACTTCCCTCCATACACTTTCAGTGTCTTTCCTCTGAAGATCTGTCAGGAGTCAAAATGTCTATTTTTGGCATTTATCTGGAAATATATAATATTTTTTATAAATGGAGATAATTCTAATTGCATAATCATAAATTTTAATGTCATGAGCTTCTTAAATGGGTACATAATTATCACTAAACAAGTGTGGTAATTTATTAAGTTTGTGAGAGTTCTTTTGAAAACATGTCTTTAGGAGATGAAGAAAATTTGTTTAAGTTAGGGAAAGGAGGTGATGTGAGGACAATTATGAATGAATTGTTTATAAACTACAATTATTTTTCTCTGAGTTTATATAAGTTAAACTTGCTTTAAAAATAAAATACAATTTTATGTTTTGGTACTGTGCTGTTGATCAAAAAAAATATTTCACTATTAAATCAGTGTGAATTGTGAAGTATTTTATTAATGCCAAAATGCTATAAAAGTAATAAACTTTATTTTAGGAAGATATTCTTCATATAAAAATAAATTTCTTTAGTAACAGTGTTCACTTATAAAATCAATTAGAGATAATTTAATTAAAACAAGCATTAACAACTTCTTTCCCAAGCTTTAAGAGGGAGCAAATGAGGACCTCTAGGCTGTGAATACCATTGCATATGAAAATAAATACCAACTGGGCCTCCAGCACTCATTCTCACATATTCTAGGCATCCTCATTTATTTTGTTTCTTATTATCTGAAAGACTCAGACCTCAATTGACAGATTAAATACAAATTAATTGACAAGAACCCTCAGTTTTCACCCTGAAATTGATATATTTCTTATTCCTATACCCCATTTTTACTCCTCCCCTGATTTTCAAAAGACATAGTGTCATCTTTTCTCTAATTTAAGAAAACATATTTTACCTTATAAGGAATATTACTCTATTGATTCCCTTAGTTCTTCAGTACTTTAAAGAATTTCTTCTTCTCTAAAGTATTTCCATCACAGGTAAAATATAGAAACATGCCAATCTAAAAACGAATACAATAGGTGAATGGATAACAAATGGCATATTCATACAATGAAATACTATTCAGTAATTAAAAAGATGTGAGTTACCAAGCCACAAAAAGACATGAAGGAAACTTAATTGCACATTTCTAAGATAGAGAAGCCAACCTGAGAAATTGCTACGTATTGTATTATTTCAACAATAGGGCATTACAGAAAAGTTAAAACTATTGAGACAGTACAAATATTGGTGGTTGCCAAGGAGAAGAAAGGGATGAATAAGCACAGCACAGAGGATTTTCAGGACTGTGAAAATATTTGCTGTTACTGTAATGGTGGGTGCTTAACATCATGAAGTTGCATGAATCTACACGAAGAGTAAACCCTACTGTAAACTATGTATTTTAATTAAAATAATATATCAGTATTGGCTCATCAATTATAATGAATGTATCTTGGTAATGCAAGATATTGATAGTAGCAAAAACTCTTGGGGCAGGGAGGGTATACAGGAATACTTTAATTTTGATTGATTTTTTTTCTGTATATATAAAACTTTTCCAAAAAACT
The DNA here is from genome assembly GCA_963573385.1 of Cacajao melanocephalus. Classification (NCBI taxonomy): domain Eukaryota; kingdom Metazoa; phylum Chordata; class Mammalia; order Primates; family Pitheciidae; genus Cacajao; species Cacajao melanocephalus. The sequence goes on along the minus strand of CAUYLG010055217.1, from coordinate 23,606 downwards.
AAATCCATTTATGAAAAAAGTAAAGCAAAATATATTAAAAATATACCAAACACACAACTTCTTTAATGTAAACATTCACATGCTTATAAACTACATTTTATTCTTATTACTAGTCTAATTTACATTGTTTTCATGTCCTCATTTTCTCCTAAATACGCTAATGCCTTTAGTCTGACTTCTAATTCCCCACCATCACAGAAACACCATTCTCTAAGGTAATAAATAACGTGTGTCTGTCTAAATCAAATGAAATTTTAGTTATTTTACTTGATCTAGCAATAGAATTTGACAATACTGTACTACTTGTTCATTAAGTGTGTGTTTATGTTTGTGTGTGTGTGTGTGTGTGTGTTTGTTTGTTTGTGTTGCTTAATACTATCTTGTTTTCCTTTCTTGAATTTCTCAGGTCACTTCTCAGTACTCTTGTTTTCAGGCTCCTTATGTTCTTCCTATTTGGAAGTTTTTATAGTTTTAAGTTGTTCAGTAAAAAATCCTTCTTTGTGTTTATTCTGTAATTTCTTCCTTGAGAAAAATACAGTTTCACTTATTTATGGCTCAGTGTCTCCTAGTCCTCTCATCTAAGGACTTTCTAATCAATGACATGATTGACAAACCTACTTGTGGTTTTGAAATTGCTTCAAATTAGCAAGTATATGCTTAACTCATGTTGTCTTTCAAAATTTATTCCTCTGTTAGTAAACACCGTCATTTTTAAACAGGTGAAAAGAATAAACAACAATAACAAAAGGTTAGTCTGATAACATCTTTCCATCTCACTCCATACCCATGGCTTTAGTTGCAAATAATGGGAAACTCTAGCTAACTTACACCAGAGTCAATACATTGATAATCTTACTTAATAGTTGGGAGATTAGGTGGAATCCAGACATACTTTTTAAATCATACTGCTTGTGATTCTTGGTGAATCTTTTGGCTCTGCCCTTAGCTGTATCTCAACTTCTATTTGAGATTACAAAAATATAAACAATCTCATAAAACCGTACATGCTCCATTACCCAGAGCCAGGGTGGAGAGAAAATATTTCTCTTACAAATATCACATAAAAGCTGTATTTTATTCTGGGTTTGAAAATCTGGGTCATTTGAATAAATCTGAATCATAAACATTATACCTTAAAAATGTTTTATTAAACTAATCAAGTTCTTTCTTTGCAGTTATGACTGGCTTAATTGTACCCAAGCAACATAGCTGTTACACAATGAAATAGATTTGAAGGACTTTTGAAAAGGCAACAGCAATGTCTACAATGTATCATTTGCCAATGACATATACCTTTTTCTCATACAGACAGCTTCAAAAATATCCATGAATAGATTTTTTATAATCCCACCATTTTCAAAGGAAGAAAAAAAATCAGTGTTTATTCCAGATGCTGTGTTAACCTCTGTTTCCAGGATCTCTGTGGTGTCAATTTCATCTTAATTGAATTCTGTCATCTCTCTTCATATTCCAGGTACATATGAGTAATTGTTAAGATATCTACCTTGAAAGACAGAATCTATAATGAAAAAGAAAGAACAGAATACATGCAATGACACACCTCAGTTAATATGCTGCCACTTAATGGGATGTTAAAATATTCAGTGTGGCCAGGTTAATAGGAAGGTGGGAAGCTTAAAAGTTTAGCAAAATAATGAGAGTAGAAAGATAAAGTAATAAAAGTTCTAAATAAACTAAAATGTGATGGCCAAAAATATTTTTAGTAGGACAAAATTATATTACTTTTGATATTCTATTTTGAATTATGGTATGCTAAAGTAAGGAAGATGGAGTAATGAAAGCTAGTTACTGGGGAAAACAATTTGAAGATTTCTCGAAGAACTATAAAAGAACTATCATTCAACCTAACAATCCTGTTAAAGAGAATGTACCCAAAGGAAAATAAATTGTTCTGTGAAGACATCTGCACTAATATGTTAATTGCGACGCTATACACAATACAAAGACCTGTAATGAACCTAGGTGACCATCACTTATGGACTGGATAAAGAAAATGTGCTATATATGCACCACGGAATAATATGCAGCTGGAAAAAATAATGGAATCATGTCTGTTGCAGCAACATGGATTAAGCTGGAGGCCATTATCTTGGGCAAATTAAAACAGAAACAGAAAACCTAATACTACATGTTCTCCATTATAAATGGGAGCTAAATATTGGGTGCACATGGACACACAGATGGGAACAATAGACTCCGGGGACAGCAAGAGGGAGGAGAAAGCCTAGGGGGCAAGGATTGCAAAAACCATTGGGTATCTATTGGATACTATACTCACTGCCTATGTGATGGCTTCAGTGGTAACCCAAATCTCAGCATCATGGAATATACCCTTGTAACAAACCTGCACATGCACCCTTTGATTCCAAAATAAAAACTGAATAAAATAAAGTAAAAATTTTAAAATAAAAAAATGAAGGTTAGTCATAGTGAAACTCAATATTAAGCAGTGAGATTTGTTCAAAAATTTATGACAAAAGTTAGTAACCATAATTTTTGGTTAGGACAGTAAAAGGTGACAAAATCAAGCACAGACTAGATGTTCTTAAATGTTATTGGGACTTTTTGCATGCATGTCATCATTTGTATTTGAAATCCGTAATTCATTCTTAGTTTTGAATTTGTGTTCCTACAAAATTCAGTAGGAAGAGTATATTCTTTCCAATTAGTTAGATGAATTTGTGTAAAACAAGTGTTTTCTCTAATGTTTGAAGGAATCTGCAAGTGAAGTTCATGTGTGACTGGGTTATTTTGTCTGAGAAGATATGAAATTGATGGATTCAGTTTTATTGATAGCAATAAATTTGAATTTTATTGTTATTCAGATTCCCTATTTCTTTTGGTTGCAATTATATCTTTTAAAGAAAATTATTTTATAACTAAATTAAAATATTGTAATGTAAATCTATGAGCTTAAACTATGTATTATCTTTCTCAATTTATTGTATATAACACTTGGGTTTCCCAGGATAAAAATATCAATACTAAAACTATATTGGTGGCATTTGAAGTCCATGTGGCCATACCATTATTTTCAAACATCTCAGTTAGTTATTTTTGTTATTAGCTTTTGCCATAGTTTCTAGAATAGTTTATGTTCCTGGAACATCTATTTCAAGGCAGTGTGGAATTAGAAGTAAAGAATAAAATTAATCTTTAATCACCTTTATATTTTATGTTGCTATTAAATAAAACAATATTGGAATTAACGGTGATAACCAAATTGGAAGTATGTCACATGGCTCAGTGAATCTTTAACATGTTTAAGAGGGCTTCTATTTCTGCAAATTAATTATCTTCACTGTTCCTTTCCCAAGGATCATTTTTGATAGACTCATATTTTCTAAAAATGTAGTTGGAGCTATGGTTATCTAAGCATTTAGGGGTTTAGTATTTTATTTGATAGATACAGCAGTAAAATGCAACTGCCACACAGCAGCAGTTGTGGGCTTTTTGTTCACACTGTGCCTTTCTCTGCACTCCACATATATCATCCAGAAAAAAGACATTTTACAGGAAAAGGATATTTTATAAATAGTTCTTGAATAGAAAGAAAAATAAAATAATAATATAAAAAGAAATTGAAGAAAAAAGAATTTCCATGTTTATGTGTCGTGTGATTTGACATTTGGAAAGTCAAATGGGCCTACTGAAAAGCAGGTGATAACTGATGTTTAAAACTCATGGAATGAGTCATGGTCTTTTTTCTGCATTGACTAATATATGCAAATAAGAAATGGTCTTTTTTCTACATTGACCAGTTTATATGAAAACATATAGAAGGAATACCTTCTTAATAAATTTTAAAAGTAAATCCCAGATCACTAATATTCCATTAAGAAGGTTACATTTAATTGCATGTAGTATTATAGATCTTATCTATTTCCCCAACTGACAATGAAAATGTAATTATTTTTGAAACAGGATAATATGCTGTAAATGTGTGACCTTTCCAGAGTTTAAGCAATAAAGCTCACTCCAGGGTGTTTTGTTGGAGCATAATATTAATATACCTAAGCTACACTGATTTTTGATTAAATATGTCAGCATATTACCAATTGAACATCCCCTGAGGTGTTGTAAAGGATCATTAAGTATCACATGTAGAAGAAACGTTGCTTAATATTTGAGAAAATTAATTTTTCTACAATCAGGTTTCCCTCTTTTTATGAAAATCTGTGAACATATACTTTTATTTAAATGCTCATTTTGGTATATCTTATGAAATTTCCCCAGCAAAATCCAATCATATTTTCACATTTTTGAAAAATTGGATGTTTCTGTTCTGATCTATCTGCAGATAGATCACTATTACACATGTAGGAAAAAACAAATTTTATACTAAAAATCGAAAGGCTTTAAAAATTGTTAATTGATAAATTCAACTCTATTTATTCTTATACTGTGAACATGCTAAGAAACCAGACATCACCTAGTGGGCTAATTCCAAAATTGTTTGAACATCAGCCATCATCACAATTTAATGTCTAATGAATTCTTGCCATTTTCTACATTCATATTTTGCACTATATAGAAATGCTATATTTTCTTTATTAGTTGTAAATTACATATGATTCTTAATGAAATATTTATATTTTATTGATTAACCAAAGCAACACTCATGTGCTTTGTGACCTAAAAATGTACCCACGTTTTAGTACAAGAGCTAATATTCATGAGTTAATTTACATGAATTGATGTATGTAATAAGTTTACCTTAATGAACCCATAAAGTACAGTGATTAGTTACATAATGTAAGGTCCTATAACAGATAAGGCCCCAAATAACAGTGGTGTAGTTAACAAAATAGAATTTAATTTTTTATTCACTTGATGTATAAGTGAGGGATTTCTAATTAGGATTCATTTCCAATCAGTCATTCAGGGACCCAGGAGGAGTCCTTCCCACTTCAACATGAAATTGCTGTGGGCTTCAATATTCAATCAGCAAATGGGCAAATGGGGAAGAGCAAGAGAATCACACAAGTCAAATTACAATGAGCCATGAGCCAAGGTCTGTTCCCTTTATGCTTGTTTTGAGTCTGTCACAAGACAAAGCCTCAGAAACAGAGAACATTATTACTGTAGTATAGGGAGATGTGTCTGCCATTTGTGCTATCAGCCTCTACCATTTTGCTCTTCTGTTCACCAAATGTCAATTTTATTATCACTTTTTTTCTGCATGTAGAACATGCTCATGCCTTCTCTGATGATGATCCAAGGTGTTTCCAACAAGTTCCCGCATCCAATTTAAGAGCTCAGTTATGAGTCTTTTATATTAAATGCAGGTGTGGCTGTAAACATGTGAAGCAGGAAGACTAGGGATTTGTTCTCAGAATAGACAATATACAATGGTGGAGTAGGAGCAAGATAATTGCAATTAACTTCCCCATTATGAAAATAAAGTATGGAGACACACAAGAACAAGGTAGGAATCATGCCTCCCCCCAACCACCACACACATATTCTTCACCAGTTCTTACTATGGGAATCATCAGATCCAATTCTTCCTTCATATCTCAATGAAAAGATAGAAGTTCTTTTGTGCATAATCTTGCTGAAAGGGCTTCTGGAAGTGAATGACATTAACATTTCATCTGTACCCACTGACAAGTCCAAATTTCCTGTTTTTCTCTTTTCTTCCTTTCCTTTAATATGTAATAATAATTTGTTTCTTTTTAGTGCCCACATTTTTCCTTTTATTATTATTTTTAATTGACATAATAATTTTGAATATTAATGGGGTACAGTGTGACATTTCCATACATGTACACATTGTGTAATAAGGGTAATTAGCATAGCCATCACTTCAAGTATCTAACATTTCTTTGTGCTGGAAACATTTAAAATATGTTTTCCAGCTATTTGCAAATATACATTAAATTGATGTTAATTACAGGCACCCTTTAGTGCTATAGAACACTAGAACTGATTCCTCCTGTTTAACTGTATTTTTGTATCTGGTAACTAACTTTAAGTTCAAATTTCTCTTGAATTGCAAAAACAGCTCTTGTTTTATATGCACATCTTTAAACATGTGATAAATTTGTATTTTTGCATTTATATTTTAAAACTTATCCACATATGTTAAGTCTAGAAAAATATATATGTGTGTGCACATGCACTCATGTGTGTGGCTACATCATATGATTTTTCTGTAACAATTTAGGGTAGAAAAATATTTTGAGTAAAATAATGTCATATGTTTATTATATATTTTCTCTTAAAATCATTGTCTTCATTTAAAGATTGTAGTATTTTCTGTATTCATGCTTGTGAATTAGCAGATTCTCAGAAATATTTTAACTGAGCATATAAGGCCTCACCATTTAAGATCCGAAGTCAGTAGGTCTGAGACAGAGCCTGCTCCTTGTTATACCATATTTTTTAAAAAGAAACTTTGTAGTGTATTTTGATATTTCCAGTGGAAAACCAGTGTTTCCTTAACTGTCTAGTAGGCAGAGTATTTCTTCCACCTCAAATGTCAATGCCCTAATTCCTGGAAGCTGTGAATATATTTTCTTTCATGTCAAAAGGGACTTAGTAAATGTAATTTAGGTTGAGGTCTTCCAGAAGTGTAGATTGCCTGGGATTATCCAGATGAGTTCAATCTAATCACATGAATCCTTAAGATAAGAGAACCATTTTCTTCAGTGGTCAGAGGGAAGTGTCACTATGAAAGGAAATCAATGAGATTTATTATTATTATTATTAAATTATTTTTTGAGACAGGTTCTCAAAATAATATTAAATTTTTTTGAGACTCTGTATATCAGGCTGGAGGGCAGTGGCATAATTATGGCTCACTGTAGCCTCAACCTCCAAGCCTCAATTGATCCTCCTACCTCAGCCTCCTGAGTAGCTGGGACTAGAGTCACACTCCACCACACCTGGCTAATTTTTGTATTTTTTGTAGAGACTGGGTTCTGCCATGTTGTCCAGGCTAGTCTCAAGCAATCTGCCCTCCTCAGACTTCCAAAGTGCTGGGATTACAGGTGTGAGCCACCACACCCGGCCCAGGGTTTACTAATTATTAATCTCTGACTTTGAGGATGATGGAAGGGAGCCTGGAGCCAAAAGGAATATAAGTGGCCTCATGAAACTAAATAAATAAGCAAATAAATTGATTATCCCATAGAGTCTCCCTCAAGAAAGGAATGCAGCTCTACCTATCCATAGATTTTAGCCCAATGAGATAGACCAACGGAACAGAACAGAGGCCGCAGAAATAACGGCACACATCTACAATCATCTGGTCTTTGACAAACCTGACAAAAACAAGCAATGGGGAAAGGATTCCCTGTTTATTAAATGGTGTTGGGAAAACTGGCTAGCCATATGAAGAAAGCTGAAACTGGATCCCTTCCTTACACCTTATATAAAAATTAACTCCAGATGGAATAAAGATTTGAACATAAGACCTAACACCATAAAAACCCTAGAAGAAAACCTAGGCAAAACCCTTCAGGACATAGGCATGGATAAGGACTTCATCACTAAAACACCAAAAGCAATGGCAACAAAAGCCAAAATGGACAAATGGGATATAATTAAACTTAAGAGCTTCTGCACAGCAAAAGAAACAATCATTAGAGTGAACCAGCAACCAACAGGATGGGAAAAAATTTTTGCAATCTACCCATCTGACAAAGGGCTAATATCTATAATCTATAAAGAACTTAAAAAAATTTACAAGAAAAAAACAACCCCATCAAAAAGTGGGCAAAGGATATGAACAGATACTTCTCAAAAGAAGACGTTTATGCAGCCAACAAACATATGAAAGAAAGCTCATCATCGCTGGTCATTAGAGAAATGCAAATCAAAACCACATTGAGATACCATTTCACATCAGTTAGAATGGTAATCATTAAAAAATCAGGAGACAACAGATGCTGGAGAGGATGTGGAGAACAGGAACAGTTTTACCCTGTTGGTGTGAGTGTAAATTAGTTCAACCATTGTGAAAGACAGAGTGGTGATTCCTCAAGGATCTAGAAATAGAAATACCATTTTGCCCCAACAATCCCATTACTGGGTATATACCCACAGGATTATAAATCATTCTGTTATAAAGACACATGCACACCTATGTTTATCACAACACTGTTTATAATAGCAAAGACTTGGAACCAACCCAAATGCCCATCAATGATAAGTTAGATAAAGAAAATGTGGCACATATACACCATGGAGTACTATGCAGACACAAAAATGGATGAGTTCATGTCCTTTGCAGGGATAAGGATGAAGCTGGAAACCATCATTCTCAGCAAACTGACACAAGAACAGAAAACCAAACACTGCATGTTCTCACTCATAAGTGGGTGTTGAACAATGAGAACATATGGACACAGGGAGGGGAACATCACACACCAAGGTCTGTCAGGGGCTGGAGGCTAGAGGAGGAACAGCAGGAGGTGGGGCTAGGCTAGGGGAGGGATAGCATTAGGAGAAATACCTAATGTAGATGATGGGGTGATGGATGCAGCAAACCACCATGGCACAGGTATACCTATGTAATAAAGCTGCACATTCTGCACATGTACCCCAGAACTTAAAGTATAGTTTAAAAAAAAAAGACTTCTAACAAATACATCTGTAAGGTAATAAATTTGCCTTGTTTTAAACAGTTAAATTTGTGATAATTTGTTATAGTAGAAATAGATATAAACTCTGTCACTTTACATATTATTTGACCTTGATACCTGATTTTATTGTATTTCTTTTTAGATGGATATAATGTATTTATAAAATGAAAATAATACCCTAATATCAGCCCCCCTCATATTTTAAAATAAATATTGCATGAAAATTTAGGTTTTTACATAACTATGGATGGTGAGTGAATTTTCTTATTGTCTCCCAAATGGGAATGAAGATACAAAGCTGAGGGCAGACGACATACCTTCTATCCTAAAGTGAGACACTGATATGAGATACTTCCTTTAGGGCTTATTTACTGATTTAACTTATGCTGTGTCTCACAATTTTCAACCTGTTTTCCCTTTGTGTCTATGTAAGCAAAGTGCTTAAGAGGAGGATGAGACAGAAAAAGTCATCGTACTTTAGAGTTGCTTTTTGGTGGAATGTTGTGTGCAGCACCTAGGAGCTGCTCAAGAAAACCACCAGCAAAGAAATTTTATATCTAAAGAGGGGGTACTAGTGTTTATTCTCTGCTGCTTGATGTATAGTCACCTAAATAAATGATTCCAGCTTTGGGATCTTACTTAGAGAGAAAGTTCTTCAGATAATTTGACATGGGCGTCTTTCAGTGTGAGGGCTTTTGTGAACAAAGAGGCTGATGTATGCTTCGCAGCTTGATATTCCTGAAAGCAGAATTGTTGGTGTGGCCTGCATCAGTGTGCCATGGTAGAAATGGGAAAAGAAAGAAAGGAAACAGGACTCCTGTGGAACAATAAGAATGAACTTCATGGTGAAAGCAGAAATTGTAAGTGTATGGTGACAGAAAAGATATATATTCTTCATCGTGTCTATTATTAGCATGGGCTTGGTTTACAGGAAGAATATGACAAATATGATATGAATCTTTGCTCTGATGTAATGCGAAAGGCAGAATAAAAACTCATAACAATGTTCATTAATTAAATACAAACATAGAAAATATGTTTCATAGCCTAAATACAGCATACTGAATTTTCACTAAAGTCATGCATGTTTTAATATAAAATTGAAAAAATATGTTTCATAGCTCATGCATGAGTAAGCAGGAAAACGGTAATTGCCAGAAAAGAAAAAACAGTCATATTTAAAATAAGAATTACACAGACATGACTAAATTAACTGATAATAATAATAATAGGTATCAACATGGACTTTTATTACTATATGATAAATTGCTTAAAATTGATTTTGTTTCAACACAGCCATACTTTAAAATGTCATATTTATCTTCAAATGACCTTTCCTAAGAAACAGAAATATCCATAGTTATGTAAACTTATTGCTAAATAGTTTCATGCTTGGGCAACTTTTTTTCTATTTAAAATTCACTACTTTGTGCACTTAAATGGCAAGATATAAACTATCTAAAAACTAGCAGTCATTTAAAATACTGGTTCTTCCCAGTAGTAAAGATAGATAATTAAAATGAAATAAAAAATATAAAGTAGTTCAGAGTTGAACTGTTATGTATGCTCAGATATGAAATAATGTAAGCAGCAGTTAACAACTTTTCAAATAGCATTGTATGATTTGACATAATAACAGAATGGCCGTGTTCAAAAATATATGGTGGTGATTCATTTAAAAATAATGTTAACATCTGAGGTGCTTAAGAAAACAAGCATGTACTGAAAACACATCTAGGGAGGTCAGCTATGTGTGTCTTCTAATTTTAGATAGATTGATAGATTTACTCAAATCTAGGAATTGGGTGTTGACAAATGATCTAGGATGGTGAAATAACTGAAGTAACTCAGTTCTGTTTCATGTGTTTGTCTTCTGCCTTCCTGAAACCAGTAGGCTATCTTGAAAACGCTCATCTCATAGCAACGGCAGAAAGTGAGAGCACAAGCAGGAATGTGTAAGGCCCTTTTTAAAGCTTCTGCTTGCCTCAAAACTGGCCAATAATTTATCTGCCAAAGCAGGTCATGAAAGCAGGCCAAAGTCAGAGTGAATGGGCACTGCAATGTTACAAGGAACATGATTACTTGGAGAGGTGAAAATTGATGATTTTTATATAACACAGACTTTAGCTGCAGTTATTCATGTCTCTCCCACATTGCAAAACACTCTTATCTTTATTCCAGAAAACCCAATTGTTGGGGTCCTACAGTCAGACTCTGACCCTACGACAAATGAATAAATTCGCTCAGACACAGAATACAGTGAAAGAGCATGCTAGGGTGTCCGGGCCATTCACCCTAAGGAGTTAATGGCCACCGGCCTCCACTCGCTGGCCTTCCCAGCCTTTATTCAGCACACATTCAATGACAAAGGCTTTGAGTCAATACCACTAGCAGGTAAAGATTAAAGGCCAGGTTCTGAGGCCTAAAGCAAACACCATTTGTGGGTAACAAACTTCTGCCCACCCCCTGAGTAGGAGGTAGTCAAGCATGGATGGGCAAAGGTTGGTCTTAGGACAACAAACTATTTAGGTAAATTCCTTTGCATTTCCCTGTTAACTGCCCTATGCTTCAAGTCTCAAGATAAAAGAACTAGCCACCTTTGGCCCATTCCTTCCTGAGGCTTTTATGAATCTCTCTCGGCCTTCCAAGAAGGTTTGCAATTATACTACAATGTTTATACTTTTGCCAACCACCATGATAAATCCCCCACACCCAATATTCTAATTGATCACTACAAGATAATAGTACAGGAATGTGTCATCTACATCTATTTCATAAGTGAGTTCTCTTGATTTGTGGATCTGTGATCTAAAAGAACAATGTATCAGCCTCAACAACCAACAAACAGTGGTAAACAATAGGAATAAACAGTTCTGTTTGAAACATAGAAGAATGGAAGGTACATGGCAGTATGGTCTCATAGAAACTTTTCAATCTCACCAGGCAATTTTTGCCAGGTTTTCTACACCGGTGGTAAGATGTGTACTGTGGTTAGGCCTTTGTTCTATAACCTGGTCATGATTCCCCACTTAATTGTACATAATAAGTCTTGGTTATGTTCTATAGGTTAGCGATAGCTATTTTTTTCCATCACTTTTTTTAACCAGTTGTGAAAATTATGCTAGGAAAGATGTCCTTTAAGCAAACTTTCAGCCTATTTCTTAACTGTAGGAATCTGGGTGAGGAAGCAAGGATGATTTCTACCTTGTAAAGTATCTCAAGCCCTTTAAGTTCAGGTTAGCACCACATTAATCAGTGCAAGCAGACTCAAAAACTTAGCAGGTATTTTCATGATTTTATTCCACACCTTTTGGCAAATCCAACATGCATCATTGTGTTTAAGATATTTCTTTCCATACGTTTCATCTCTACCTTTTGGGTCAAGGCAGGCTGCTAGAAAATCATACTATAAAGAGTTCTGCAACCCTTTTGGTACAACTGAGAGACTACACTGGGTATTCAGAATTCTTAACTAAAGGGCCCATGGACATATTGTAGATGTGATATTTTCCACAAGATATTTTCTTAGTTGAAAACCCTTTATTGGTGTGAGAGGCAGGGGCTGAGAAAGTGAGAACGATTTGTATTTTTCAACCTAGCAAGTTCTGGATCCTTTTTACTTGCTCTAAATGATGTTTGAAGGCTGCCCTTTTTTGTTTTGTTTGCTTTGAGCTCACCTTTGTGAAAATTGGAGGTCAGACATTGTGAGTTACTTCTCTAAAAATAACTTTACGGAGGTAAAATTTATATACCATAAAATTACTCATTTAAAGTGACAGTTCAGTGAGTTTTAGTAAATGTACCAACCTGGGCAGCCATCACTCTGATCTAGTTTTAGTATAATTGTATCATTCTGATAAGATTCCTAATGCATATTGACAGATTATCTCATTTCCATTCACAACTGCAGATGACTACTTTTTGACTCTATAGATTTGTCTTTTTAGGACACTTGAAATAAAAAAAATAACAAAATATATGGTCTTTTCTACCTGACTTCTTTCACTTCGGTATACTGTTTTTGAGGTTCATCCATGTTGTGGCAATGATTAAGTTTTTGAACATGTCTGCACATACACACACTCACACACACACAAATAAGTACACACACATACCTTCTAACTACTCCTTTGTGGGGAATGAATTTGCACTTCTTGTCTTTTATACATTTTTTTCTATCTTTTCCTTAAGATTACAAGAGAGTTTAAAAAATTGCATGTACTATTCATTTATATGTGAAACATGTAGCAAATATTTTCTCCCCAGTTTATCAAATATCTTTCAATTTGCTTTTTTTTGTTCTATTTACAAATTTCTTATTGTCTAGTTTATAAGTATTTATTTTGGTTGCCTCTGGATTTTGATGTATAGTTAGAAAAAATTTTTCTACATTCAAGGATTATATAGATCCTCTTGGAGGGGCTAATTAATTGATAACTTAAAAAAATTTCTATTAGAATTGCCTTGTATAAGTTTTCTATGTTGAGTGGGGTCAATTCTACTAAAATAGATTCCCCCATAAAAATTTTTACTTCATTTTTATAATGAAATACATTTCTCTAGATTTCTACAAATAATTATTTTATATTTTTATTATTCTGTTTTTTCCCCTGTGGAATATTTACTTCAACCTTGTAAACCCAGTTATCAACAGTTTATTAACTGATTGAATTGAAAAGTTTAGCTCTTCCAATTCTGATACAGTTAACCCTCTTTTTGTGACATTGACATCATTAACATTCTCAATGGTTATTTCATACAAAATGAAATAAAATTAAGGAGACATCTAAAATGCAAGATGTGGACAGTAACTAAAAGGCATATAGAAGAACACTGACAAATGTCTAAATATAAGGGTTGAAGCAAAAGAATTTTAAAATAACTATTACAAATATAATACAACCGAAGTCAAATATGGACAATGTGGATGAATAGAGCATGACTTCTAAGTGTACTGGACCAATAAAAAGATAAATTGGTATTTAATATGCAGTAAAGAAAGCGAGAAATCACTCTAAAGCTCTTGAGGCTTCACTATGCTCAGAGAAGGGACGGGAAGAAAAGAGACCTCTGCAGTTAGCTAACATTGCTGGTGCTGGGTCTGTTGACTTTAAGCCTGTATTCTCCATTCTGTAAAAGTAAAATTCTTATATAAGCCTATTCTGGCAAGTCCTCAAAGCCTACTGCCTCAAAAATAATCACTGATGCATCAGTGAATATATTATTTTACTTTCAAAATGAAGTTGCCTGTTCCTATATTTTTGTTATTGTTGTTCATCTGGGTTCGTTTTTTTTTTTTTTTTAAGAGGGAAGGTTACTGCATTTCTAATGCAGATGAAATGCATACAAACAATACAGTTCTATTTGGAAGTCACCTCTTGTGTAAAATTAAAAATCAGAATGTCTACTTTAAGAAACGCCTATTTTTCAAACTTGGTGATTGCAGTTAATTTACTATCTAAAAAATGTGCTCTAAAGGCAGGAGAAAATCTCAAAAGATAGACCAATAGCTCACTTATAATTTTACATGAAAATCATTTTTTGAAGGCAAAGAACATGCAGCATTTGCTAGGGAATGAGATGTGGAATTAGTGATTAGACTAATAATAATACTTGTAAAACAGTTAAGATAAAACATCCCTGGGAAAATAAGAAGAAAGAAAAAAATGTTTAAAAATAGGCGTTAATGGTAGAGCAGTGGCAAGTATACTTGCTTCTGTGTTACTGCTCAGATGTAAGTAAAATGATGATCAAGTAAATAATCTATTAAAAGCAAAAACACCAAACTAATTTCTGTAACAGGCCATTGTACATATGACCTGAAATTAGAGAATGACTTTATAGACTAAAATATTTGAAATCTTGTAAAGGGTACAAAAGATCCACTGAATTAGGGGAAGAATCAAGGTTTAAATTTAAATGCACAATAACATTATTATTAATTCATTTGTGAGAGATTGTAATCTCTGTGGATAAGAATGTTCCTGAAAAATAAATTACCTAGAATTTCAGAATATCAGGATGCCATTTTCATAGCAAAGTTTTAATTGGTGTATGTCAAAACAGATGTTCCACAAACTGCTATTGTCTGAGATTAATTTGAGAATTCATGATAAAGTTTCTAGTCAGTTATTGCCATTCCAGCAACCAGGTCTTGATGTCTTTTTATCCCTATGTGTGTGTAGAATTTTTTTGTTAGCACACTTGATAGTCACTGCATTTCATATTCCAAACTCCCTTTTCTTTTGAATAATCAATACCATATAGATATCTAAATATTTCTTGTCCTCTTTTGCCTTTGAAGTAGTAGTATTTAAAGACTGCCTATTACGTCACCATGAATTTCCACCTCATCTCTACTACCGTGTTAAGCTGTGGGTTTGGTAAGCTTTAGAGTGATTTCTCACTTTACGCATTGCATATTAAATACAAATTTATTTTTTATTGTTCCAGTATGCTTAGAAGTAATGCTTTTTTCATCCACATTGTCCATATTTGACTTCATTTGTATTATATTTGTAATAGTCATTTTAAAATTCTTTTTCTTCAACCCTAATATTTGGACATTTGTCAGTGTTCTTCTACACACCTTTTGATTACTCTCCAGATCTTGCATTTTAGATGTCTCCTGGATTTTATTTCATTTTGTATAAAATAACCATTGAGAATGGCAATGATGTCAATGTCACACAAAGACGGTTAACTGTATCAGAATTGGAAGAGCTAAACTTTTCAGTCAAATCAGTTAATAAACTATGTTGGTACTGGGTTTACAAGGTTGAAGTACACATTCCATGGGAGGCAGTGGAGAAGGGGAAGCAGATTAATAAAAGTATAAAAGAATTATTTGTAGAAATCTAGAGAAATATATTTCATTATAAAAATGAAGTAAAGAATTTCCTGGGAAAATCTTTCGTTCAATAAATTAGCATGTGTTGCTCATTGTCCCCAGTTGGTATGTATCAAGTTGCTTCCCTTTTTGCTTATAGGATTTAAAGATTCTTTTGATGGAAGATTACAGCAGAAAGACACTTTAGATAAAATAAAGGCAGAATGTTTAGTTATTTACAGTCTCACAGAAATAAGCTACATGGCAGGGCCACACAGAGATGCACTCCATGAAGCACAACAGCAAACTGGAGCTATCAGGGAATGTTTGTTTATGTACAACAAATAGGGCAAGTATAGCTAGGTTTCCTGGGCTCCCTGTGTGTTGGCTAATTTGAATAAACTTGGCAGGCCTTGGGTACAGAGTTGTCCTTACTTGTCTGGTTCCTGGTCCCAGCTCAATTAGGGCTGCTACATAATAAAAACTTTGTTTTAATTAGTGTGGCTTTATAACATATTTTGAAATATATTGTGATGTATATTGCACAAATGTATTGTGATTCCTCCACCTTTGCTCTTCTTTCACAATATATGTTTTGCTGTTTATCTCAGTCTGTGGTTCCATATAAATTTTAGAGTAGCTTTTTCTATTTCTATAAAAAAATGTCATTGGAATATCATTAGGTATTACATTGAATCTGTATACTGTTTTGATAGTATGGACATTTAAACAATATTAAGACTTCCAGTCCATGAATATGGGATGTCTTTTCATTCGTGTCTTATCTAATATTTTCATTCATGTTTTGTAGTTTACAGTGTACAAATCTTTCACCTTCTTCATTAAGTTTGAATTCATAAATATGGTACAAAATGTGCAGGCAACTAAAGCATCAATAGATAAGTGTAATTGTGCCAAACAAAAAAGGTTCTGCATGGCAAAGGAAAAAAACAGAATGAAAAGACAACCTACAAATTGAGAGAAAATATTTGCAAACCATACATCTTATAAAGGGTTGATTTCCAAAATATACAGTGAACTCCTACAACTAAACAGAAAAAAAAAGATATAACAAAGCAAGATAAAACAAAAGCCCTAATAATACAATTTTAAAATGGGCTAATGACTTGAATAGATATTTCTCTAAAGAAGACATACAAATGGCCGACTAGTATAAAAAAAGATGTTAACATTACTAGTCATCAGGGAAATGCGAATCAAAACCACAGTTAGATGTCACTTCACATTTGTTAAGATAGCTATTATCAAATTGAAAAATACAAGTAATTGGCCAGCATGTGGAGAAACAGGAACTCTTGTGCACTGTTAGTGGGAATAGAACATGATGAGCCACTATAAAAAACACTGTGGAGGCTGCTCAAAAAATTGAAAATAGAAATATCATATGATCTAGCAATCCCACTTATGGATATATATCTAAAAAACTGGCATCTGAATCTTGAAGATATATTAACACTTCTATAATCATTGTGGTGCTATTCACAAGAGATAAGATGTGGAAACAACCTAAACATCTATTAACAGATGAGCACATAAAGACAATATGGTAGGTACATACAATAGAATATTATTGAGCTATACAAAAAAGGAAATTTGGCATTATGTGACAACATGAACCTGGAGGAGATTATTCCAAGTGAGATAATCCGGTCACAGAAGGACAAATACTGCATGATTTAATTTACAGAAAATTTTGAAAATAGTCAAAATCATAGAATCAAAGGATGGAATGGTGGCTGGCAGAGGCTAGGTGGAGAAAAAAATGGGGAGTTGCTAATCAACGAACATAAAGTTTCAACTATCAAGGTGATTCAGCTCTAGCGATCTACCTTATAACATTGTACATATAGTTGACAAATAATATATTGTACACTAAAATTTATTAAGAGAGTAGAGGTCACATTGTGTGCTTAGCATAATAAAATAAAAATTTTAAAAGGATGATGTGTTACTCAGGCTTTTGCAAAATAGGAAACAAAATCAAAGTCAAAACCTAAAGCATTTTAAGCATTTATTTTGAGTAGAAAAAATAAATTCAAGGCAGAGAATTGGATGCTTTTATCTCTTTTGAAAAGTTGAGTTTGTGTATGTCAAAGAAATTTTTACTAGTCTCAGAGATCTAAAAATTCAAGAATGTGGGAAAGCCACCTGCAATGGCACTAGTTGCCTGAATTCTCAAAGCAAGTGATTCACAGGAACTCACTTGGATGCTGCTGCCAACGTCATGTCTGCCAAATGCCTGTGCATCTTGCTGCAGCTGTACTGGAAGTCTTGTTTTTCTTCTGACTTCTAAATCTCTCTTTACTGAATCCCATTGGCTGAACCCAAGCTAGACATCTGCTTGAAAGTGATTCCAAGAGATGAAATTCTTCGACTCTTCACTGTGATGCAAGAAATGCCCTAGCAGAGCATGGAAGAAGCTCAGCTGAAAAGAGACAATCCAGGAAAGATAGGTTCATAATAAAATGTATTTGGAAAAAAGTAATTTTAAGCATCTTTATGGAAGGAGTGATTCATAAATACATTGTAGCAGTTCAAAATCAGTCTAAAACTGTACTGACTTGCAATCCTCTCTTCTAAGATGGTAGCTATTATTAAAAACTCCCTTATTTCTATCCTAGATCTGAGTGTACTTTTAGTCACCTGGTTTTAAATGTAGAAACTACTCTTCTTTCTTATCCCTTTTCTAATTCTTTCATTCAGTTAGAAACCAGGTGATACATCTATGAAAGCATATGCACACACACTCACAAATATAGACACACAGACGTGAACACACATTTTTGCATTGCAGTGTGTGTTTACATTTATATTATCTACCTGTTTATAGCTACTTTTCCAAGGCAAGAACTCAGTTACATAGACAACTGCAATACATGGAAACTCTAGTTTTTTGCCATTTAGACAACCTTACAAATAATGTCAGAATCAACTTATTTCAATAATTTTCTGATTCTTGCAAAAGCACATTTAACTTTTTCATCTGAATCTCAAGTTCTTTCCTCTATAACCCAGTCTCACTCTACTTATACAACTTTTCCTGCTACTATTGACTGGAGTGATATATCTGCTAAAATAAAGTCTCTCTTTTTGCTATCTTTCACGTGTAATGTATGGTTCATGTGTGTTTTTTCACATACTTGGAATATGGTTCCTCTCTTTTCAGTAAGTGAAAATAACTTCCACATTTTGAAGATTAGTCAACAGGTTTTACTTAGCTCTCTTTTTCATCATTTTTTTTAACCACATAATATACAAAACCATCTTACATCATAATAAATGAGATTCTCTGTTAATTTTAGCATGTTATTTTCAGATGCCATAAGATTATAGATATTGAGTTTAAGGGCCACCTGTTTATCATTTTATCCCCCATAGTATCTTTTATTTTTATAAATTTTAGAAGATATTAAAACATACTTACAATATTAAAAGTCAGAAATTGTGAAGGAAAACAGAGTATGTGTTTTTGTCTTTGATAATTCACCTAACGTATCAGAAATTCTAAGCGTATGTTTGATCACTGAGGTCATATTTTTTAAAAATATTGAAAAATACCCAAAATGGGGATAGAGATTATTTATTAACTGCCTGAGTTACATTTTACTTTATAGATTTTTTTTCTTGACATTCAACAGAAGATTGCTCTAAGGAAAAACGTAGCCAAATATTATGTTTCTAACTCAGAAGATTATCAGTTAAAACCGGAAACATAGAGAGTAAAAATTAAATTTGAAAAACATAATACAAATTATTTAAGAAGTGAGATGTAGATTATTATTGATTAAGACAGATAAACTAATAATTGAAAAAAATGCTCAGCAAATTAAAGTTTTGAAGTTAGTGACTCAAAAAGATCCCACTTTTGGTAGAAAGCAAGGATCTGTTAAACTAGGTCAGAGAATTTAAAATCCTAGAAAAATAAATAAAAATTATCAGAATTGCCAAAGGGCATTTAAAGAGATAATTTACTTTGGAAGTTTATTTTTTATAGTATATTTTTAAAGTTTCCACCAAAATATACTTTACAGTATCTTTTAAAGGGTCACCTAGAGATAATGCTATGTATGCAATGAAATGGCAAACATGCCTTAGTGAGTACGGGCGACATTTTAAAAATATTAAGTCTATAGATAATTCTGCGTTATAATTGTATCCATTTATTACTGTGTGTTACAACTTAATTTTGAGAACTATTAGAAGGGAGCTCATGCTTTTAAAATATACATAGAAAATGTAGAATAGGAAAGAATGTATTCAATCTATACTTTTTTTCTTTTGAGACGGAGTCTTGCTCTGTCACCCAGGCTGGAGTACAGTGTCACAATCTTGGCTCATTGCAACCTCCACCACCCAGTTCCAAGCGATTCTCCTGCCTCAGCCTCTCAAGTAGCTGAGATTGCAGGTATGCACCACCATGCCTGGCTAATTTTTGTATTTTTAGTATAGATGGGGTTTCACCATGCTGGCCAGGCTGGTCTTGAATTCCCGACCTCAAGTGATCTGCCCACCTTGGCTTTCCAAGGTGCTGGGATTACAGATGTGAGCCTCCATGCCCAGACTTAACCTAAAAATTTTAACAGTAAATATTTATATATATCTTAGGACTGAGATAGAGAAGGTGAAGTTGGGATACAAGAAAAAAGAGTTCAAAAATATTAATTAATTTTCCTTTGAAAATATCTTACAACATATTTGTGAAAAATTAAGAATAATGAAATATTCAAATACCATTAAATATAACACTGAGATGAATATACATGCCCATATGATCTATTTATATTTATGTTTAGCTAGTTACACCATTAAATATAACACTGACACAAATGTCCATATTATGTATTTGCATTTATGTACAGCTAGCTACAAAGATGACGTCTACATTTCTCAACATCCCAAAACTTTCAGATTTGGGAACTTAAGACAGTATCTAGGTAACTAGGTTATTTATTTGAAACTGCCAATATCTTTTATAATTATATGAAAGGATTTTGGTAAAGATCCTATTTTAAGATATGTGTTACTATATTTACATACCTTTTCTTAACATTTGTGATGACAGAGTATCAACTTGGTTGGTTGCAGAATCTATTAGGTGTTTTATAGATCTATCAATTGGATATATAGATTCCTCCCTTTTACCTATCAAATTATACAATAGCAAATCTACAGTTTTATCCTGTTTACATATTTGTTCCTTTCCTGTACACATATACACATATGTGTCTTTTGAGAGAGAGAGAGAGAGAGAGAGAGAGAG
The DNA here is from genome assembly GCA_963573385.1 of Cacajao melanocephalus. NCBI lineage: Eukaryota > Metazoa > Chordata > Mammalia > Primates > Pitheciidae > Cacajao > Cacajao melanocephalus. The sequence goes on along the minus strand of CAUYLG010055217.1, from coordinate 2,884 downwards.
AGAGAGAAATAGATAAAAAATATTAAAATATAAGATCACTTTCTCAGAAATCAAAGTCAATAAAATAAGAAAAGTTTGAATGGATCTATGGAGCTTTTGAACAGTTGTTCAACATTCACATAAAAATTCTATGTGCTAAGTAACTTCTGATCAATTTTTAATCAATCACTAAGCAATGCACTTTCATTATACTTGAATTATATGTATTTCTGTAAGGCAACAATTTATTTCTTTTATTGTCCTCTTGAATTAATCATTGTTTATGTTGTAATCTAGCATTTCTGTGTGTTTGTGTTAGGAGGGAGAGAATAACGGTGGATATACCGAAAATATTTTTTGGTGGAGGTATTTTTTCCTTAATTTTGTTATAGTTTGCTTTCCTTTGTGTTTATCTGCTTGTTTGATGTTCTCTTTGAAAATGTAGATTGGTTACATGAATAGGTATTGGAACAAAATGTAGAGTTAATTTCTCTTTGAAAGGTATAGGACTGGATGTGATTCAATCCCAACACTTTGGGAGGCTGAGGCAGGAGAATTGCTTGAGTCCAAGTGTTTGAAAACCAGCCTGGGCAACAGAGTGAGACCCATCTCTACAAAAAAAAAAAAAAAAAAAAAGTTAGCTGAGTATGATGATATAGTGATGCACACCTGTGGTCTCAACTATTTGGGAGGCTGAGGCAGCAGGATCACTTGAGCTTAGGAGATGGAGGCTGCAGTGAGCTGTGTTTATGCCACTGTACTTCAGTATGGGTAACAGAAAGAGATGCTGTTTCAAAAAGAAGAAATGTACAGTAACAACAAATCAAATTACTTACTAACATATTTACAAATATATGTGGATAAAAAATTTATAGTTATATCTAGGCCCACTTTTCTAATTATTTCATATTTAATTCCACCTTTGTTTAAGTGAAGTGTCCAACCAAAAATGTACCCAACATTTTAGTTATCTAATTCAAATAGTAGAGCATAAAAAATAGAACAAATTAGAATACAACTAAGCCTACAGTAGATTTGATTTGAAGGAAAGATATTTAAAATAATTTTCTTAATTGGTTAACTACTATGTTGGTTGAAAATTATTAATATTAAATACTTTCAGAATTCCAGGCAAAAAAGGAAGCTATTACTAGTGGCTTCCAAAGAAACTGCTGTATACAAGTCATTGAAAAAAGCTTAGAGTGCATACTTTGTGCAACTGTCCTGTAAGAAGTTACATAAGAAAACCTAATCTATTATAAATATACCTATGTAACTGTGGATATCAACTTTGTGGAAAGATATAAAATTAGACATCAAAGAGTTATCTTAATTATCTCGATACTTTTAAATGGAACCTCTTCTTAAATTCAGTCAAAATACTTTTCCAATGATAACTGTCACATATAATGAAAATATAGAAAAATATATCACAATATTTTCATAGAAAATCTGTTTTACACCACTTGATATAATGTATATTTTATCCGTTTGTATGTTAGGACAGAAATACACGAATTTTCTCAAAATTTGTATAAAAACAATTACACAAAAGCTAGGCAAAACTGATGCTTAGAGCCAGAGGAAGCACAGGTTCCAATATTACTGATATAATAATTTTAGTTTAAAATATTGCATTCATTTCTCTTTTTAAGGGTATGCGATTAGTAGACTTGGCTTGTTATTTATTATAATTGCATCACCATGCATTTTCTCTTTTTTAAATGACTTGACAAAATGCTAAGGTGAGATCCTCTATGCTATCATATTTTGGTACCCTTAGAAAAGTTTAATATGACATATTTTAGTCATCTGTATGTATCAGAGGGATACCATGGTTTATATATAATTTAAACCTTAATATGTAATATTAAAATTAGTCTACAATCCAGTTTATATCAAAAAATGGAAGAATAAAATACAGTTATTATATATAAAAATATTTGAATTAAAACATTTCTCTTGAAAGCAAAATGAAGCAACACACATGGACAATGAAATGTTGACTTTAAACTATATTTCCATTAATATTTATAACTATAGATTAGATTCTATTCTGTAGACTTTCTTAAAGCAACAACTAACAAACACATGTCCTCAAATTTCTTTCAAAATCATTTTAGACCAAATGTCTTCAAATTTCTTTCAAAATCATTCAGAGTATACTTTCTACAATTGGCTATAGTATGTTAAAACTGCAGGTAATGCTTTAGGTTACTATGTAACTTCAAGTACAGATATTTGATAAATAAAATGTTAGATTATGTTAGATTATGAAGTAAAATAAAAGGGAGGGGAGCATCACACACTGGGGTCTGTTGGCAGGAAACAGGGAAGGGACAGCAGGGGGTGGGGAGTTGGGGAGAGATAGCATGGGGAGAAATGCCAGATATAGGTGATGGGGAGGAAGGCAGCAAATCACAGTGCCATGTGTGTGCCTATGCAACAATCTTGCATGTTCTTCACACGTACCCAAAAACCTAAAATGCAATAAAAAAATGAAATGAAATGAAATGAAAAAAAGAAAATAAAAGTTTACAATAAATAGCTTTTAAGTTAAAATTATATGTCAGATTCAATGCTAGGTATTGGGTTATAAAATGGTATGTACGCATCCAGTGCTTACTTGTCTGGATGGGGAAATGATAATTTAGTTTTGGTAAATTTTATTTCAAGATGTCCCCAGAGGAGAGCTAAAACGTATATGTTAATTATGAGTTGGATGTGGGAAAATCTCAAGAACAAATTCTACTTGTGGGGATCACTCCCATTCGCGGTACTTAGCTGTACCGTGGCCATTTTGAGCTTGAGCCCATACACGTTTCACCTCTCCCCTGGAGGCTGTTGAGCTGAGGGAAAGGGTGAAGTGTTGATGCATGACTTCTGCAGAATATTCTGGCTACTG
>CAUYLG010055216.1:0-24905 GCA_963573385.1 Cacajao melanocephalus | reverse complement strand
TTTTTTTTTTTTTTTTTGAGATGGAATCTCTCTGTCACCCAGGCTGGAGTGCAGTGGCCTCCTGTATTCAAGCAATTCTCCTTCCTCAGCCTCCTGAGTAGCTGGGACTACAGGCACTCCCCACCACGCCTGGCTGATTTTTGTATCAGAAAAGGATTTTTAAATTCAAGTAAAAATGTGGAATGCTTTATGAATTTGTATGTCATCATTGCTGAGGGGCCATTCTCATCTCTGTTTTGTTCCTGTTTAGTATATGTGCTATTAAGGGAACACTGATGACTACTTTTTCTAAGTGTTCACTAACTTCTCTTAGTAATGATTCTAGAATCATGTCTAGAATTACATTTAACTTCAACGATCAATAGTTGGCAGTATCCCATTTCTCTTGTTTTGAACACGAGTACTACATTTTTCTGTCTTCAGTCTTCTGGCAACCTCTCCTGTTCACCATAGTTCTAAATGATTGCCAACAGCTGTGTGGAATTTTATCTGGAGCAATATGCCTTGTTGAAGGTTTGCTTACAGCAGTTAGGAACCGTCTTTAATCTTCATGTTCATATTGAGCTTTCATTTCTGCTAATTCATTGATACATTTATTAAGTGTCCATTGTACACGCGATAACAATGCTCATTTTACCCGATCCAATCCAAAGAGAGTTTTTCTTAATAAAAATGCCTGAAGCAAAAAGGTAATGTACAACCATTTATCTCAATTACTACTGTTATTGATATTACTGTAGTCTGGGTGACCATTCCTTCTTTGTGGACTGTAGTAATAACTTCCTGTTCACCTTCCTTCTTCCAGTCCTTTCCTGTCTCTGGTCCTTATGTATGGCAGCCAAAATCATCTTTGTTTTAAAAATGCATGTATGTTTTAAAAGTCATTTCTGGCGGGGTGCAGTGACTCATGCCTGTAATCCCAGTGCTTTAGGAGGCTGAGGTGGGCAGATTGCTGAGTCCAGGAGCTCAAGACCAGCCTGGGCAACATGGCGAAACATGTCTCTACTAAAAATACAAAAAGTAGTCAGGCTTGTAGTCCCAGGTACTCAGGAGGCTGAGGTAGGAGGATCTCTTGAGCCTAGGAGGTAAAGGCTGCGGTGAGCTGTGATCATGCCACTACACTCCAGCCTGGGCAACACAGTGAGACCCTATCTCAAAAATAAATAAATAAATAAATAAATAAATAAATGTTTTTTTCCCTAGTGGCATAAGCTGTATCTAATTAGAATTTTATTTCTGAGCATAGTACTTTCCAACTCCCTTTTTCTGTTTTCTCTTTTCTGCCCTTTTAAATTCAAGCCCCCACCCGACCCTGCTTTTTATTTTGAGACTGAATCTTGCTCTGTTGTTGGCCCAGGCTGGAGTGCAGGGGTGCAATCTCCGCTCACTGTGACCTCCAGCTTCTGGGTTCAAGTGATTCTCATACCTCAACCTCCTGAGTAGCTGGGATTGTAGGCATGTGCCGCCATACCTGGCTAATTTTTGTATTTTTAGTAGACACAGGGTTTTGCCATGTTGGCCAGGCTGGTCTCAAACTTCTAACCTCAAGCCATCTGCCTGCCTCAGCCTCCCAAAGTGCTGGGATTACAGATGTGAGCCACTGTGCCCGGCCTTTTTTGCCTTTGGTTTTCTTAGGGATGATATGAACCAGCAGCCAGATAGTAGGCACGGAGAAAGACGGTGACTCCCCACTAGTTGGTCCTTGTGTGCATTACTCAGAAGACACATATGAAGTGCTTATTATGTTACAGGCACTGTGTGAGGCACTAAGTCGACAAAGGGACATGACATAATCTCGTCCCTCAAAGAATTTGAAGTGCAAGAAAAGATGAAATAGGGGAAAGTAGCTTGGAGAAGCCAAAAATGTAACTTATTTTTGGTTGGGTCTTTTCCAGTGTAGCTTCTTTTTTTTTTTTTTTTTTTTTTCTAGAGTGTTGTGTGTTCATTCAAATGTAAGTGAATGATTTGAAAATTAGCCATTGTTTTTAATTGATCATTCTTTCACTGTATTTTTAAAAATAGACCGGGTGCAGTGGCTCATGCCTGTAATCCTAGCACTTTGGGAGGCTGAGGCAGGTGGATCACTTGAGGTCAGGAGTTCAAGAGCAGCATGGCCAACATAATGAAACCCAGTCTTTACTAAAAAATACAAAAATCAGTTGGATATGGTAGTGTGCGCCTTGTAATCCCAGCTACTCGGGAGGCTGAGGCAGGGGAATCGCTTGAATCTGGGAGGCAGAGGTTGCAGTGAACTGAGATCTTGCCATTGCACTCCAGCCTGGGTGACAGAGTGAGACTCTGTCTCAAAAAAAAAATTAAAAGTAAGCTGGGCCTGGTGCTTCATGCTATAATCCCAGTTCTTTGGGAAGAATTACTTTGAGGCCAGAAGTTTAAGAGTAGCCCGGACAGCACTGCAAGACCCCATCTCTACAAATGAGTAAGTTAGTCAGGTGTGGTAGCACGTACCCATTTTCCCAGCTACCAAGGAGGCTAAGGTGGGAAGATTGCTGGAGCCCAAGAATTTGAGGCTGCAGTGAACTATGATCATGCCATTGCTTGGGTGACAGAGCAAGACTGTTTCACAAAAATTAATTAAAAAAATATAAAATATATATATAAAATACCATTTCTGTATGTAATCTTATGTCATCGGAAGTTTGGTTGTATTTTAGCTAATTGATTAAATCATGATTATGAGCTATATTACTCTTATTATACTGACTGACGTTCTGTGAACAGAAGAAAGTACATACTTAGGTAAGATGTATAATATTAAACTCAATCATGTGAACTTCTTATATTTTTATAGTTTTAATTTTTGTGGGTACCTAGTAGATGTGTATATTTATGGGGTACATGAGATATTTTGATACAGACATGCAATGTGGAATAAGCACATTATGGAGAATGCCGTATTCATCTCCTTAAGCATTTATCCTTTAAGTTACAAACAATCCAAATACACTTTTTAAGTTATTTTGAAATATAAAATTAAGGTATTAATGACTATAGTCACCCTTTTGTGCTACTAAATAGTAGGTCTTATTTATTCTTTCTATTTTTTCTGTACCCATTAACCATCCCCATCCCCCTTTCCCCACACTACGCTTCTCAGCCTCTGGTAACCATCCTTGTGCTCTCTCTGTGAGTTCAGTTGTTTTGATTTTTAGATCCCACAAATAAGTGAGAGCGTGCAATGTGTGTCTTTCTGTGCCTGGCTTATTTCACTTGACATAATGATCTCCAGTTCCATCCATGTTGTTGCAAATGACTGGATCTCTCTTTTTTTTTTTTTTTTTTTGAGACAGAATCCCACTCTGTTGCCCAGGCTGAAGTGCAGTAACCATCTTGGCTCACTGCAACCTCCGCCTCCTAAGTTCATGCAATTCTCCTGCCTCAGCTTCCCGAATAGCTGGGATTACAAGCACGTGCCACTACACCCAGTTAATTTTTGTGTTTTTAGTGGAGATGGATTTCACCATGTTGGCCAGGCTGGTCGCGAACTCTTGGCCTCAAATAATCTGCTCTCCTTGGCCTTCCAAGTACTGGGATTACAGGCGTGAGCCACCGTGCCCAGCCATAGTTCTCATTCATTTTTATGGCCAAATAGTACTTCATTATATATATGTACCACATTTTCTTTATTCATTCATCTGTCGAGGGACACTTAGGTTACTTCCAAATCTTAGCTATTGTAAACAGTGCTGCAACAAACATAGGAATGCAGATCTCTCTTCAAAATACCGATTTCCTTTCTTTTGGCTGTATACTCAGCAGTGGGATTGCTGGATCACGTGGTAGCTCAGTTTTTAGTATTTTGAGGAACATCCAAATTGTTCTCTATAGTGGTTGTACTGATTTACATTCCCATCAACAGTGTAGGAAGTTTCCCTTCTCTGCACATCCCCACCAGTATTTATTACTGCCTGTCTTGGATAAAAGCCATTTTAACTGGGGTAAGATGATAGCTCATGGTACTTTTGATTTGCATTTCTTTGATGATCATCAATGTTGAGCGCCTTTTCAAATGCCTGTTTGCCATTTGTTTGTCTTCTTTTGAGAAACGTCTATTCAGATCTTCTGCCCATTTTTAAATATTTTTATTTATTTTTGAGACAGAGTCTTGCTCTGTCGCCAGGCTGGAGTGCAGTGGTGTGATCCACTGCAACCTGTGCCTCCTGGGTTCAAGCGATTCTCTTGCCTCAGCCTCTTGAGTAGCTGGGACTATAGGCGTGCGCTACCACACCTGGCTACTTTTTGTATTTTTAAGAGAGACAGGGTTTCACCATGTTGGCCAGGGTGGTCTTGATCTCTTGCCCTTGTGATCTGCCTGCCTTGGCCTCCCAAAGTTCTGGGATTACAGGTGTGAGCCACCGGGTCTGGCCTTTTGCCCATTTATTAGTGGGATTATTTGATCTTTTTCTTAGAGTTGCTTGAGCTCTTTATATATTCTGGTAATAAATCTCTTGTCGGATAGTAGTTTGCAAACGTTTTCGACCATTCTCTGGGTTGTCTCTTCAGTTTGTTGATTGTATCCTTTGCTGTGCGGAAGCTTTTTACTTGATGTGATTCCATATTTTTGCTTTGATTGCCTCTGCTTGTGGGGCATGGCTCAAGAAATTTTTACCTAGACCAATGTCCTGGAGATTTTCCCCAGTAGTTTCTTGTAGTAGTTCATAGTTTGAGGTCTTAGATTTAAGTCTTTAATCTATTTTGATTCGGTTTTTTTTTTTGTTGTTGAGACAGGGTCTTGCTCTGTTGCCCAGGTAGGAGTGTGTGGCTTGATACCGGCTCACTGCAACCTCTGCCTCCCAGTTTCAGGTGATTCTTGTTCCTCAGCCACCCAAGTAGCTGGGACTACAGGCATGTGCCACCATGCCTGGCTGATCTTTGTATTTTTAGAATAGACAGGGTTTTACCATGTTGACCAGACTGGTCTTGAACTCCTGACCTCAAGTGATCTGTCTGTCTTGGCCTCCCAAAGTGCTGGGATTACAGGCATGAGCCACCATGCCCAGCCTGATTTGATTTTTGTATATGGCAAGTGATATGGGGCTAGTTTTATTCTACATATGTGTATCCAGTTTTCCCAGCACCGTTTATTGAAGAGACGGTCTTTTCCCCAATGTATGTTTTTGGCACCTTGGTGGAAAATGAATTCACTGTAGGTGTGTGGATTTGTTTCTGGATTCTCTATTCTGTTCCATTGGTCTGTATGTCTGTTTTTATTCCAGTCCCATGCGGTTTTGGTTACTATAGCTCTGTAGTATAATTGAAATCAGGTAATGTAATACCTCCAGTTTTGTTCTTTTTGCTCAAGATGGCTTTGGCTATTTTAGGTCTTTTGTGGTTCCATATAAATCTTAGGATTTTTTTTTTCTATTTCTGAGGAGCATGTCATTGGGGTTTTGATAGGGATTGCCTTGAATCTGTAGATTGCTTTGGGCAGTATTGACATTTTAACAATATTGATAATTTCAATCCATGAGCATGGAATATTTTTCCATTTTTTGGTGTCCTTCAATTTCTTTCATCAGTGTTTTGTAGTTTTCATTATAGAGATCTTTCACTTCTTTGGTTAATACCTAGTTATTCAGTTTTATGTGTGGCTGTTGTAAATGGAGTTACTTTTAAAATTTCTATTTCACATTGTTCACTGTTGGCATACAGAAATATTACTGAATTTTGTGTGGTGGTTTTGTATCACGTAACTTTACTGAATTTGTTTATCACTTCTATTAATACTTTTCTTCTAATAATACTTTTCTTGTGGAGTCTTTGGGTTTTTCTAAATATAAAATTGCATCATCTGCAAACAGGGATAATTTGACTTCTTCCTTTTCAATTTGGACACCCTTTATATCTTTCTCTTGTCTGATTTCTCTAGCTAGGACTTCGAGTACTTTGTTGAATAACAGTAGTGACAGTGGACATCCTTGTCATGTTCCAGATCTTAGAGGAAAGGCTCTCTAGTTTTTCCCATTTGTTATGATACTAGCTGTGGGTCTGTCATATATGGCTTTTATTATGTTGTGGTATGTTCCTTCTGTCCCCAATTTTTTGAGTATCTTAACTTCTTTTTATCGTATTTTATTGTAAGACCTGTATGTTCTTTTGTGACATGTTTCATGTTCTTTTGACTTTTTTTTTTATTCTTGAGACTGAGTCTTGCTCTGTCATCCAGGCTGGAGTGTAGTGACATGATACTGGCTCACTGCAAATCCCGACTCCCAGGTTCAAGTGATTCTTCTTGTGCCTCAGCCTCCTGAGTAGCTGGGATCACAGGCATGTGCCTCCATGCCTGGATAATATTTGTATTTTCAATAGAGACAGGGTTTTGCCACGTTGGCCAGGCTAGTTAGTCTTGAACTCCTGGCCCTAAGTGATCTGCTGCATCAGCCTCCCAAAGTGCTGCATTACAAACTTAAGCCACCACACCCAGCCTATGTTCTTTTGACTTTAAAAGAAATTAAACATATGTAGGCTAAAAGGAAATATGGGTGTCAAGAAATGACATACAGTCTTCAGGTTGTGAAAGAAGAGAAAAAAAGAGGAAAAAAGCTCAAAGTGTTCCCAAAGTTGGGAAAAATAAAAACATAATAGTTCTGGGCACAATGTCACAGGCCTATAGTCCCAGCTACTTGTGAGGCTGAAGTGCGAGGATTGCTTGATCCCAGGAATTCAAGGCTGTAGTATGCTATGATCCTGCCTGTGGATAACTACTGCTTTCCAGCCAGGGCAACACAGTAAGACCCCATATCTTTAAAACAAAACAAAAACCATAATAGCAATAATAGTGACAATGTCAGTTGTTAGTCACAGAGCAGGAGTAACATGTCTAGAAAAACCTTTGTACTTTATAGTCGGAGATGCTGTAATTGATGATGCTGTTATGAACAGGGTTATTGGTATGTCTGGTAAATTGAATATGCAGCCAGAAAACTTACTGCGTTTGAAAATAAAAGTGATAATACATGTCTCTGTCATCCAAGTAGGAAATATAGCACAGACAGATTTTTTTTCTTTTTGCTTAACTGTAGTTATATAATAAAGCATTCTGACAAACTGTTAAACAGAGCCTTGATGGACTATGTATCTAGGTTCGTCTGTTGTCCGTCTTTCTATCTGCCTATCTATGTGTTAATATTAGGGGCCTCTGACTTATTTAATACTTCTTTCTGTTTTGTATGAAATTCACTGAAGTAATTAACTCAGATTGGCTGTAATCAAAAACACAGAACTATTACATTAATTTGACTTACTAATTTATGTAAAACATTTTCTGACTTTTAAAAATCATCTTAAGTACCTCAAGGGTAGAGTAATTCTGAGCCCACCAACTAGTTATTAGGAGTCCTATTGCAGTAGGCAGAATAAAGCAATTTTTCATATTGTGACTAATGGCAACTTTGATTAATTTTGCACAATTATTCTACATCTGTCTTAAGTAACCAGTCTGCTTTTGGTAAAATTTTCATGTCTGAAATAGGAAACTTTGTTTATATTTTCTAGTACTCATTGTGTATGAATTTTATTGTGTCTGATAGCTCTCCATGAAAGCACTCCTGATTGTAACTACTCTTATTCTTAGCTCTTGGTTGTCTTGCACAGATTCTGGTATTTCCTCAAGAAGATAGGAAATCAGGTGGTAAAAATGAGGAAAGTAGGCCAGTTGTGCTTTCTGGACTATTCTGGGCCTAGAATCTCAGGTTTGCCTTTCTGACTTGTTATTATTAATATTTGGCTGCTTTCAATTAAAAAAAAATTTTTTTTTTTTGAGACAGAGCCTTGCTCTGTTGGCCGGCCAGGTTGTGGTGCAGTGGCAAGATCTTGGCTTACCACTACCTCCGTCTCCCGGGCTCAAGCAATTCTCCTGCCTCAGCCTCCGGAGTAGCTGGGATTACAGGGGTGTGCCACCACGCCTGGCTCATTTTTGTATTTTTATTAGAGACAAGGTTTCACCATATTGGCCAGGCTGGTCTCAAACTTTTGACCTCAGGTAATCTGTTTGCCTTGGCCTCCCAAAGTGCTGGGATTACAAGTGTGAGCCACTGCCCCCGACCCTCAATTTTATTTTATTTATTTATTTTTTGAGACGGGAGTCTTGCTCTGTTGCCATGCTGGAGTGCAGTGGCGCAATCTTGGCTCACTGAAACCTCTCTGCCTCCCAAGTTCAAGCGATTCTTCTGCCTCAGCATCCTGAGTAGCTGGGACTACAGGCATGGTTTACCACACCCAGCTAACTTTTTGTATTTTTATTAGAGACGGAGTTTCACTATTTTGGCCAAGATAGTCTCAATCTCTTGACCTTGTGATCTGCCCACCTTGGCCTCCCAAAGTGCTGGGATTACAAGCCTGAGCTGCCGTACTGGCCTAAAATATTCTTAAAAAAAGAAAAAAATCTTCCTCCTATTTTTAGTCCCACTAGCCAGAGGTAAAACCATGGTTTAAAAAAAAAAAGAAGGCCGAGCGCGGTGGCTCACACCTATAATCCCAGCACTTTGGGAGGCTGAGGCCGGTGGATCACTTAAGGTTAGGAGTTTGAGACCAGCTTGGCCAACATAGCAAAAGCCATCTCTACTGAATATACAAAAAAGTTAGCCAGGTGTGGTGGCAGGCGCCTGTAGTCCCAGCTACTCGGGACACTGAGGCGCAAGAATCACTTGAGACTGGGAGGCAGAGGCCACAGTGAGCTGAGATTGCGCCACTGTACTCCAGCCTGGGCAGCAAAAAACAAAACAAACCACTTTTGGGCCTGGTGCAATGGCTTACGCCTGTAATCCCAACACTTCATAGGACCGAGGCATGTGAGAAGTTTGAGCCCAGGAGTTTAAGACTGTCCTGGTCTACATGGTGAAACCCCATCTCTACTAACAATACAAAAAATATTAGTGGGGCGTGTTGGCATGCACTTGTAGTCCCAGCTACTTGGAAGGCTGAGGCGAGAGAATTGCTTGAGCCTAGATCAAGACTGCAGTAAACTGCGATTGTGCCACTGGACTCTAGCCTGGGCAACATAGTAAAACTGTTTCCAAAAAAATTCCCCTAAAACGCTTTTATTTGAAATTTGATAGATTAAAAAAGTCGTATATATAATAATTACACAGCTTGATGAATTTGTCCATTCATGCATCTGTGCCACAGTGTTTTAGTTATAGAGGCTTTAAAATATGTTTTAATGTCTGGTAAGTCTAGTCTCATTTTGTAGTTTTTCTGTTTTATTTCCTGTTTTTCTTACATGTTTGTTTTTCCATATCAATTTTAGTATCAACTTGTTCAGCTCCATAAAATGGTTTGTTAGTGTTTTTATTAGGATTATATTGAATTTATAAATTAACATAGGGAGAATTTATATTGTTATAATGTTGAATTGTCTTATCTAAGAATATCATATATCTTTCTATTGTTCATCTTCTTTTAGTTTCTTTTGGGAGTATTTTAACATTTTCCTCATATACTTTTGTTTTAAAGCTTTATTGAGATACAATTCACATATCATAATATCCTTTTTAAAAAGATATATAAAGATGTGGTTTTTAGTACATTTACAAATATGTGCAATCATCATTACTACCTAGCTCCAGAACATTTTCATCACTCTTTTAAAAACCCCATATCCATTAGCAGTTACTCCCCATCTGCTTCTCTTTCCAGCTCTTGGAAACTACTAATCTGTGTTCTGAGTCTATGGATTTGCCTATTCTGAATATTTCATGTAAGTGGAATCGTACAGTATGTGGCTTGGCATAACATTTTCAAGGTTTATGCACTCTGCAGATTATATCAATAATCATCCCTTTTTATTGCAAAATAGTATTTCATCTATATGCCATATTTGTTTATCAGCTGGTGGACATTTGGGTCTTTATACTTTTTTACTATTTTGGTAATGCTACCATGAACATTTTTGTACAAGTTTTTATTTAGAAGTGTGGTTTTTTTTGTTTTTTGTTTTTTGGATTGTTTTTTGTTTTTTTGAGACGGAGTCTTGCTCTGTCGCCCAGGCTGGAGTACAGTGGCACGATCTTGGCTCACTGCAACTTCCGACTCCTAGGTTCAAAGGATTCTCCCGCCTCAGCCTCCCCAGTAGCTAGGATTACAGGCATGCACCACCATCCCCGGCTAATTTTCGTATTTCGAGTAGAAACAGGGTTTCACCATGTTGACCAGGCTGGTCTCAAACTCCTGACCTCAGGTGATCTGCCCGCTTTGGCCTCCCAAAGTGTTGGGATTACAGGTGTGAGCCACTATGGCGGCCAAACATGTGTTTTTAATTCCTTCTAATAGGCTGTATGTATTTCTTAACCACATTTATTACTAAGTAGTTATTCTTTGCTGCTGTTGGGTTTTCTTTACCATTATATACTCTAGGCATTTATTGATTTTTGTATTGATCTGTATTGATTTTGTTGCTAATCATAAATTTACTTATAATTTAACATATGAGTCCTTGTTAACATTGTTTGGAAGATAATTCTTTGTTAGACAAGGTGCACTCTTGAATTTTGGGAGCAGATTTTTGCCTGTGTCTTTTAGATCAAACTTACAGAGTTACTCACATTTTATGTGTCCTTACTGATTTCAGTTTGTGTTGTTGTTTTTTCTTTTTTTTTTTTAATTTTTTTTTTGTAAAAAAGATGGGGTTTCACCATGATAGCCAGGCTGGTCTTGAACTCCTGACCTCAGGTGATCCACCCACCTCGGCCTCCCAAAGTGCTAGGATTACAGGTGTGAGCCACCGCGTCCGGCCTGATTTCAGTTTTTGTCTCTGGCTCTTTATTACTGAAAGGTGTGTGTTAAAACTGTATTGTATGATTGTGGATTTCTTAGTTTCTCCTTGTAAAATAGTCAGTTTTTGCCTTATATGTTTGTAAATTATGTTATGAAATGTATTCAAATTTAGAATATCTGTGTCTTCCTGCTAAATGGTACTTTTCTTTAATCAGTATATCTTTTTTATCATCAATAATATTCTTACTCTAAAGACTATTTGTCCATGTTTATAGAGACACATCATCTTTTTTCATTTTGTTATTTTCTGTGGGTATACTTTAGGCATGTTTCTCGCAAATAGCAGTTGTATTTTGTTTTCCTTTTTTTTTTTTGGGACAGAATTTTATTCTTGTGCAGGCTGGAGTGCAATGGCATGATCTCGGCTTACCTCAACCTCCACCTCCTGGTTCAAGTGATTCTCCTGCCCCAGCCTCCCATGTAGCTGAAATTACAGGAATGTGCCAGCTAATTTTGTATTTTTAGTAGAGACGGGGTTTCTCCATGTTGGTCAGGCTAGTTTCGAACTCCTGACCTCAGATGATCCACGCGCTTTGGCCTCCCAAAGTGCTGGGATTACAGGCATGAGCAACCATGCCCTGCCTTGTTTTCCTTTTTGTTGTTCATTTTCATCTACTGTGAATCTTTTAACTAATGAGTTTGTCTCTATGTTTACATTTATTTTTTATACCGCCTTTTCTGTACTCTTTCTATTCTGTTTTGTGTGCTTTTATATTTTTAGTGGTTGACTTTAAATTTTTAGTAAGCATATTTAATTTAACACAGTATTTCCTAAACAATACAAGACCCTTGGCATTTTTTCATTCTGATCAAGCTTTTCTCTTATGTTACTGTTGTCCAGGCTATATTTCTTCCTGTTTCTCATTCCTCTTTTTTCATTTTCTGAAGTTAGTCATTACAGCTCATTACAGATAATGTTTGTTTACATATACTCATATCTTTTTTTAAATTTTTGTGTTCTTTCTTGAGTTTGTTTTGAATTTTGAGTGATTTTTTTTTCTTGAAATACATGTTTATTGAGTGTCTGTTAAAGGTCAGCTCACTGAGAATGTCTTTATTTCACCCTCATTTTTGAAGGATAGTTTAGAATTGTAGTTTGATATTATTTTCCCTTCGTACCTTGAGAATATTACTTTACTGTTTTTTATTTTAACTGCTGTTGAGAAATCTCCTGCAGTCTTATTGGTAATTTTCTCTCTGCCTGCTTTATTTCCCCAAAATTTTAAATTGTGGTAAAATACACATAACATAAAATTTACCATCTTAACCATTATTTTTGTTTGTTTTTCTTTTTGAGACAGAGTGTCACTCTGTCACCCAGGCTGGAGTGCAGTGGTGTGATCTTGGCTCACTGCCACCTCCACCTTGTGATTCTCCTGCCTCAGCCTCCTGAGTAGCTGGGATTACAGCCACCCACCACCACACTTGGCTAATTTTTTGTATTTTTAGTAGAGACGGGCTTTCACTATGTTGGCCAGGCTGGTTGCGAACTCCTAACCTCAGGTGATCCACCCACCTTGGCCTCCCAAAGTGCTGGGATTACAGGCAAGAGCCACCGTGCCCAGCTGTCTTAACCATTTTTAAGTACACAGTTCAGTGTTAGGAAGTACATTTATATTATTGTGCAACCATCACCACCATCCATCTCCAGAACTTGCATCTTGCAAACTTAAACTCTGTACCATTTAAACAATAATTCCTCATTCCTCCTTTCCCCCAGTCACTGATAACTACCGTTTTACTTTCTGTCTCTGTGAATTAGATTACTCTGGGAACCTCATATATGGGGAATCATACAATATTTGTCTTTTTGTGACTGGCCTATTTCACTTTGCATAATGTCCTCACAGTTCATCAATGTTTAGTATGTGTCAGAATATCATGTCTTATTAAGCCTGAATAGTACTCTATGTTTATGCTACCTTTTGATGATCCATTTATCTGTCACTGAACACTTGGGTTGCTTCTACACTTTAACCATTGTGAATAATGCTGCTGTGGATATGGGTATAGAAATAGCTCTCTGAGACCTTGCTTATATTTTTTTTGGAGTATGTACCCAGAAGTGTATGGGTATATGTTGTATCATACAGTAATTTTATTTTTAAGTTTTTGAGGAACTGCCATACAATTTTCCACAGTGACTGTACCATTTTACATTCCCACCAGCAGGGCACAAGTATTCTAATTTCACTACACCCTTGCCAACACTTGTCATTTTCTGTTTGTTTGATGGTAGCTGTCCTAATGGGTGTGAGGTGGTATCTCATTGTGGTTTTGATTTTGCATTTCCCTAATCATTAGGGACGTTGAGCATCTTTTCACATGCTTCTTGGCCACCTGTATATCTTCTTGGAGGAAACAGAAATTTAAATCCTTTGCCTAATTTTTATTTTTATTTTTCAAAAATGGGATCTTACTATGTTGTCCAAGCTGGTCTTGAGCTCCTGAGTTCAAGTGTTTCTCCTGCCTTGGCCTGCTGAGTAGCTGGGACCACAGGCACAAGTCACCATGTCCTGTAGTCCCAACTACTCAGGAGGCTGAGACAGGAGGATCTCTTGAACCTGTTTTTTAATCTGGTTGTTTGGGTTCTTTTATAAAAATTGTTGGATTATAAGAGTTCTTTATATATTCTAGATATTAACCTCTTATCAAATTTTTACTCTGTTAATACTGTCTTTTTTTGTGTGTGGAATTTAAAAATTTTCTTTGTCTAGTTTGTCTGTTTTTTGTTGCCTGTGCCTTTAGTATTATTCTCTGCCTGTTTTTAAGATCTATTTATTTTTAATTTTTTTCTGTGTCTAGGGGAGTTATTTTTGTTTTTTCTTTAATTGGGAGTCATTGCCATTTCTGAATCTGAGGATTTTAGGTGTTAACTTCCCCCTCAACCCCTGCCACCCCCAGTTTCTAGAGTCTGTAGCTAGACAGAGACATTTTGTTATTTCTTTGCTGTTGGTTTTTTTCTCTTTTTTTTTTATCAGCCTCCCTGGTCCATTCCTGCACTGAGAATGTATAAAAAACAGTGGAATCCTCCATACCAGTTCTTCACTTCATGTGGTTTCTGAGGCCTTGTCTACTTTAAGGACATTAAAAGCCAAAAGTCTTTGTTACTCATTGACAGGTTCCTCCAGGGTCGCTGAAAGCTTTACTTTTTTTATGAGCTTAGCATTTGGCAGACTAATTTATCCAACATTTTTAGATGTTTAATTAAGATGAGGTTTTCATATTATTTAGTTACTGTATCACCAAAAAAAGTTGCATTTCTTTTTTATAATTAACTTATTTCCCTTTTTTTCTCTTTTTTCTTTTGGAATTCCTTGTAGTTGGACCTCCTGGACTGAAGAACTCTTTTCAAGCTTTTCTACTTTAAAAAAATTTCTTTTGTTTTACTTTGTGGGAGATTTCCTACCCTTCCTTTGCTTCTTTCTCCTCCCTGAATCCCCTGCTTCTGTTCTACTTCCCCTCCCTTCCTTTCTTTCTTCTTTCCTTCCTTCTCTTTTTCCTCTTTATCTCTCTCTCCCTCTCTCCCTCCCTCCCTCCCTCTCTCTCTCTCTTTCTTTTTTCTTTCTTGTCTGTTAATTTGGTGTCTCCAAATTAACTGTTTTTTAACTTGGCCTCTTTATTTCATGTTAGAGATTTTCCTCAATTGTTTAGTAAACTTTGGCCATCTGTTTGGATTAAAGACCGAATAAATAAAAAGCTGAGTAAAAACTCTTTGTCCGTGGCAGTTGTTAAGTCTAAGTCTCACACAGGGTGATTGAGTGATTGCAGGTCTTTTCTTTTGGGTCACTTCCCCTGCAGAGAAATCTCCTAATCCCAGGCCGATTGGTCTGCATTCTGGAAGCTGGACTGGGGAAGAGGCCTGAAGTCCACTATACAGCATGTAAATCTTCATTTAATCTTTTTGCAAGGTGACGTAATACACAACCCTTTTGTGTACCTGGTTTCTACATCTGACCTGATTTTATGTCCTTAAAAGGT
Source organism: Cacajao melanocephalus (assembly GCA_963573385.1). Taxonomy (NCBI): domain Eukaryota; kingdom Metazoa; phylum Chordata; class Mammalia; order Primates; family Pitheciidae; genus Cacajao; species Cacajao melanocephalus. The sequence goes on along the minus strand of CAUYLG010055216.1, from coordinate 10,133 downwards.
AAACCACTTGTTTCTTGCTGGGATGCAGAAGGGGCAGTTTCTTTCTTTTTTCTTTTTTTTTGGTTTGTTTTGAAACAGGGTGTTGCTGTCTCGCCCAGGCTGGAGTGCAGTGGTGTGAACTTGAGCTTGTTGTAACCTCAAGTTCCGGGGCTCAGTCAATCCTCCCACCTCAGCCTCCTGAGTAGTTGGGACTACAGACAGACATGTGCCACTATACTCTGCTTTAAAAAAAAATCTTTTTGTTGAAATGGGGTTTCACTGTGTTGCCCAGGCTGATCCTGAACTGGCCTCAAGCATTCCTCCCACTTTGGCCTCCCAAACCACTGGGATTATAAGTGTGAGCCACTGGGATCAGCCAGAAGGGGCAGTTCTTAGCTACATGGGTAAAGACTTCCTTATTCAAACTTTCGATAGAGTCTTTCTATTAACAGCCCCAACTGAGATTGTTACTTTCAGATGGCTTCAATTCTTTTTTTTTTTTTTTTTTTTTTTTTTTAGATGGAGTCTCAAACTGTCACCCAGGCTGGAGTGCAGTGGCCCATCTCGGCTAACTGCAATCTCTGTGTCCTGGGTTCAAGCGATTCCCCTGCCTCAGCCTCCTGAGTAGCTGGGACTACAGGTGTGCACCACCTGGCTAATTTTTTGTATTTTAGTAGAGACGGGGTGTCACTAGGTTGGCCAGGATGGTCTGGAGGTCCTGATTTCGTGATCCGCCCCCCGCAGCCTCCCAAAGGGCTGAGATTACGGCCGTGAGCCACCGTGCCTGGCAGGCTTCAATTCTTAATCCTTTGTGATGAGGTATGTGTAAGATATATTTTAATTACGTATAGATGGTTTGGGAGGCTGAAGTGAGAGAATTGCTTGAGGCCAGTTCAGGACCAGCCTGGGCAACACAGTGAGACCCCATCTTAACAAAAATATTTTATTTAAAAAAAAATTTTGTTTTGTCAAAAAAAAATATGGAACGCTTCACAAATTTGTGTGTCATCTTTGCACAGGGGCCATGCTAATCTTCTCTGTATTGTTCCAATTTTAGTATATGTGCTGCCGAAGCAAACATTGCAAAAAGATTTTCTAAAAATAACAAGAGTGTTGGATGGGTGCGGTGGCTCACCTCTGTAATCCCAGCACTTTGGGAAGCCAAGGTGGGCGGATCACGAGGTCAAGAGGTTGAGACCATCATGGCCAACATGGTGAAACCCTGTCTCTACTAAAAATACAAAAAATTAGCGGGGCATGGTGACATGTGCCTGTAGTCACAGCTACTTGAGAGGCGGAGGCAGGAGAATCGCTTGAACCTGGGAGGCAGAGGTTACAGTGAGCCGAGATCATGCCACTGTGCTCCAGCCCGGCAACAGAGCAAGACTGTCCCCCAAAAAAAAAAAAAACAAAAGAAGTGTGGTGAAACATGCCTGTTTGTAGTCCTATCTACTCAGAAGGTTGAGGTGGGAGATACAGATATCTGTAATATCTATAATATGTTAATATATAATATTAATACATATCTTACAGATAAGATATAAATAAGATATATCTTACAGGTACATATATCTCTATCTCTAGTGATAGTAGGTATAACTAATTATATACCTATATATAATTATATAGGTAGATATATCTACATATACGTTATATATGTCTTAGATATCTATATATAACATATATGCTTTTGATGGGTTTATCCTTTTTTATGTTTTTACCATTATTTTACTGTATTTTCTTTTCTCTCTTTTTTTTTTTTTTTTTTTTTTGAGACAAGGTTTCACTCTGCCACCCAGACTGGAGTGCAGTGGCAAGAGCTCGGCTCACCGTAGCCTCTGCCTCCCGGGTTCAAGGGATTCTCCTGCCTCAGCCTTCCGAATAGCTGGGATTCCACTGTTGCCGGCTAAGTTTTGTATTTTTAGTAGAGATGGGGTTTCACCATGTTGGCCAGGCTGGTCTTGAACTCCTAACCTCAAATGATTCACCCACCTCATCCTCCCAAAATGCTGGGATTACGGACATGAGCCACCATACCCGGCCAATTTTACTGTAATTTCAAGAAGGAATGGATAGAGACCTGTGTGTTCATATTTAACTAAAGACACTTATAGTACATTTTAATTGTTATTTCCATATAAAAATAGTATTATTTTAAACTCAGGAATTTTTTCTAAGTTCCTTTCCACTAGTGGTTATTGCATTTTCACAACTGTAGAAATGAATTCAAAAGGGCAATAAGAGACATAAAGAAGAGGAAAAACAGGTTAGTAACAAAGAGCAGGAGGCTCAGATACATGTATCAGAGAGACTTTGATGAAGTAACATCGCCACCTTCTGGCTTTTAAAAAAAAAAAATGTGTTGTTTCTGTTATAAAATCGGGGAAAATGGCCGGGCAGGGTGGCTCATGCCTGTAATTCCAGCACTTTGGGAAGTCAGGGTGGGCAGATCACGAGGTCAGAAGATCAAGACCATCCTGGCTAACACAGTGAAACTCCATCTCTACTAAAAATACAAAAAATTAGCCAGGCGTGGCAGCACACGCCTGTAATCCCAGCTATTTTGGAGGCTGAGGTGGGAGAATTGCTTTAGCCCAGGATGCAGAGATTGGAACAATCCTGGATCGCACCACTGCACTCCAGCCTGGGTGACAGAGGGAGACTCTATCTCAAAAAAAAAAAAAAAAAAAAAAAAATCTAGAAACCTGTAGTCCCAGCTACTCAGGAGGCTGAGGCAGGAGATTCACTTGAACCCAGGAGGCGGAGGTTGCAGTGAGCTGAGTTTGCTTAACTGCACTCCAGCCTGGTGACAGCTTGATACTTCATCTCAAAAAAAAAAAAAAAAAAGTCTGGGATCCCCATGACTAGTAAGTAGCTAACGTGCATTCTGTGTCAGATTTAGTGGATTTGGTCTTGTTCAGTTATTCTCTGTAGTATTGAGAAAACATACTTTTTTGACTTAGGATTTGATTACAGTATAACAAAGTCTTTTCAAGCCCCATAAGAAAGAGTTCGATCTAAAATATCTTAAAAAATATCTGTTATTTTAGGTTATTTCTGCTTGCATTAAGAAAACAAATGTTATTTATGTGAAGGAAAATATAGAATTTTAAAAATTAAGTTAATTTGTTGCATAGGTAGTTTGTGTTGATGGTACAAAATACAAATGGTATGAGAGGCTATGAGTCATCCTACTATTTCATAAGAATTAATAAAAGAGAAAAGAATTAAAATGTCTTTCTCTCAACTAGCCAATTCCTTTACCTTAGAGAGAATCTTTTTATACAGATGGTAATGTACTACACATACTTCTTTCTTTCTGTTTTTCACAGAATAGTTTATACTGGAGGTTACTCTGTATCAATACACAATGAGCTGCCTCATTTTTTTTAGGCCATGATTTAGCCAGACTACTATTGCTAAGTAGTTACGAGTTTTTCAATCTTTTGCTGTAAAAATGACACTGTAGTGAGTATCCAGATAGGGTGTGTGTGTGTATGATTTCATATGACTCTAGAAAAAGCTCATATAAGGTTGTACACATTTGTATTTGTGTTAGATATGGTGACACTGCCCTCCATAAAAGATTATACTTATTTATTCTGCCACCACTAATGTAAGGCAAACTGTTTTCCCTCATGTTTCTCAGGACAATGTACTGGTATCAGTCTTTTTATCTTGTCTTGCAACCTTATTTTACATTTCTCTTATGAGTGGGCTGCACATATTTTCATATGTTTAGAAGCCATTTGTGGGTTTTTGTTTGTTTGTTTTGTTTGAGATAAGGCTTCACTTTGTCACCCAGGCTGGAGTGCAGTGGCACAGTAATAGCTCACTTCAGCCTTGAACTGCTGGGCTCAAATGATCCTCCTGCCTCAGCCTCCCAAATAGTTGGGACAGCAGGCACATGCCACTACAACTGGCTAATTACAAAAAATGTTTTGTTTTGTTTTGTTTTGTTTTTGGTAAAGGTGAGATCTCTTTATGTTGTCTACTCTGGTCTCAAACTCCTGGCCTCAAGTAGTACTCTCGTCTTGGCCTCCCAAAGCACTGGAGTAATCTACAGTGCCCAGCCTATTTGTGTTTTCTGTTATATATTCTTTACCCATTTTTCTTTAGGCTCTCACTCTTCTGTTTATTTTTAAGAGCTCATAAGGTAGAAATTAACTGTGTGATGTTTTCTTTAAATGTAAAAAATGTTATATATGTGCATATTTTGTAGTCATATTAGTCTTTACTTTGAAAACTTCTGGGCTTAGCGTCATATTTAGAAAGGTCTTCCACACTCAGAAAATTAAAAAAATTAACTTCTGTGTTTTCTTGTCTTACCAAAAAAAATTATATTGAATTCTATGAGCTATCTGAAATTTATTTTGAGTAAGGTATAAATTATGGCTCTAATTAATTTTTTCTATGTGATTACTCAGTTGTCACTTGTCTCAACCTGTCTGTTGAAATAATTCACCCAATGCTTTAGTACCTCACTGATTTGAAGGGTCAGTTAAATTTGTTTGTGGATTTGGATCTTTTCTTATACTTTTCTGTTCCCTCTATCTGTATGCTTTTTCATTTACTAGTGTTCAATATTTTAATTATTGTGACTTTACGACTTGTTTTAATAATTGGATGAGGTCAGTCCTTCTGTGTTTCCATAATTTTATGATTATTCTTGCTTATTTTACCACATTAACTTTTGAATCAGTTGATCTAATTAAAAGGAAAAGATATTGTTAATTTTATTGTGATTCATTCTATTCATAGATTAAGTTGGGGGCAGTTGGTATTGTTATGAATTTGTGTTTTGTCATTCAAGAACCTGGCATTTTTTTCCTTTTTTTTTTTTGTATCCCTATGTGTTTCTTGCTGAGTTTCTTCCTGATTTTTCTTCTATTGTAAATGGGTTAATTTTTTCCGTTATTTCTTTTACATAGTTATTACAAGACATGGTTCTTGTGTATAAGTTGCTAATTTGAGGGCATTAATTTTATTATCGGTCACTCCAGTTGAATCTCTTGGGGTTTCTCTGTGAACAATCATAATCATATATAAATAATCATAGTTTTACCTCTTCAGTTCTTCTTTATATACTTATGTATTTTGTCTGATTGTGTTGGTTAGTAACTTATAGAACACTGTTAAATAATAGTGGTGAGTGATAATAGTAGAAATCATTTATTTTTACTTAATGGATTGTTTATTTAGGGATGCATAATGAAAAATAACATCCATGGATTCTTGAAAGGACATTTGACAAAATTACATATACATTCTTTGTAAAATATCCTTATTAAGTAGTTATTCATCACTTTCATTATTGCATCATTTTGCATGTCATAGCTTTACGTAAATGGACTGGGTGCAGTTGGTCACACCTGTTATCCCAGCACTTTGGGAGGCTGAGGCAGGTGCATCATTTGAGGTCAGAAGCTTGAGACCAGCCTTAGTAACATGGCAAAATCCCATCTCTACTAAAAATACAAAAATTACTGGACACGGTGGCTTACGCCTGTAATCCCAGCACTTTGGGAGGCCAAGGCAGGCAGATCACGAGATCAGATAGAGACCATCCTGGCTAACTGGGTGAAACCCTGTCTTTACTAAAAATACAAAAAATTAGCTGGGCGTGGTGGCACACGCCTGTAGTCCCAGCTACTCAGGAGGCTGAGGCAGGAGAGTCCCTTGAACCTGAGAGGCAAAGGTTGCAGTGAGCCAAGATTGTGCCACTGCACTCCAGCCTGGGTGTCAGAGTGAGATTTAATCCCCCCAACAACAACAACAACAACAACAACAACAACAATTAGCTGGGTTGTAGTGGTGTGCGCTTGTAATCCCAGCTACTCTGGAGGCTGAAACAGGAGAATCATTTGAGCTTGGGAGGTGGAGGTTGCAGTAAGCTGAGATCATGCCACTGCATTCCAGTCTGGGTGACAGAGAAACCCTGTCTCAAAAAAAAAAAAAAGCTTTATATAAATTTAATATTGTATGTGTTTTCAAAATCTGTTACATTTGTAAGATTTATCCATGTTGTTGCATGTTACTGCAATTAATTTTAGTTTCTACTTAACTATACTCTGCCCAGATCTCTTCATATTAGAGTACCCATTCTCCACCTGCTTAGACTCACAGCTGCATCCCTTATTGGGAATTGCCCTTGGCCGCCGAGTACTGTCTTGCCCAAGGTTATGCGTCTTCCCAGAGGTATCCCTGTGGCCAGTAACTGTGTGTTGCATGGATGTAAGATCCAACCCAACTTGTCTCTATTTGGGACAATTCCAAAGGGCTCTGGAGCTCCATGCTGTATCAGTTTCTTCCCTAAGGCCAATCCTGCCTTCTTCACCTGTTACAGGTTTATCTCCCCAGAGCATGTCCCAGGAAACTTTCTGCATGATAGTCTCCCTCTCAGAATCTGTTTCAGAGGAATGATGCTAACACAGTTGGTATTGGAAGTGATCCTAGGTAGCATACTAAAATGGGATTTTAGAGATCGGTCTCTTGCTGGCTGGTTGGCAGTGAGGACCGCATCTCTGGTAGTAGGTAGAGTATAGATAGCATAAGTTTGCATTGAATTTATAGTTGTGTGGGACCCAAGTGAGTAGGTAAACTTTCAGTGCACTGTTATTTAAACTGATATCTGTAGACCTGGTTATAAAGTTCTGGATTTTCGTCAGCTTAAGATCCTCTGGTCTGTATTATTCTATAATGCCTTTTATTAATTTCATTTAAATAAGTGAGTTTTTAGTTCTTTGGGAGCAAGGATCCCTTATGCTGACTTCCTACCAAACTAGGATTTAAGAGAATCCTCACAGTGTGCAAAGATCTCCAGTATTTTCTTGTTAACCAAAGGGAAAGTTGGCATGGTTGAACACATGTTCTCAGAGGTCTTATAGACAGGTGGCTGTGACTGATAGGTCTTTTCTTTCCCCTTCTTTAGATTGCCTAGATCAGACTAGAACCCCAGAAATGTCTATGATGAAGTTTTTTTTAAAAATTGATATCCTAATCATATGCTACTCCTTAGTTTTCCAAACTGTATAGTCAATCTATATAGCCTATGGAAGTACGAGGGAGGACCTCTTCTTTGCTCACCTGCTTAGAAAAGAATTAGAAGCCGCTTTTAGCTGGCTTAATACAATAGTTGGAGTGACCATAAAGTGCTTAGGTTTCTGTGTTAACTCTGCTAGTTTGATGGCATTTTCATCTCATAATTCTTAATTCTATCTTTTTAACTCATTATCTCTATTACTAATTTAACTAACTCAAGTTAGAACTTGATTCCCACCCTTCAGCTGAGTTAGAAGCTGTTCCTTTGTGCTTCCATAGTGCCCTGTGTATCTGTCTAGTGTTGTAGTATTGTGGCATGTTATACTGTATGCATTTGTCTTGTTCATTTGTTTGTGAACTTCTTGAAGGCTAGGACTCTGTTATGTCTCTTGGGTAGAGCACAATGCTGGACACATGATGGGCATTGAATATATCTTTGTTGAATAAATAAAAAGCCTGACTCTCGTCACTCCCCACCACCCCTCAGTTGCTCATTAAAACTTCTGACTTTTTAAAAATTCATCCTGTGTGAGTCTTTCCCAGATCTCCCTGGTGAATATCCATACCTTAAAGCTGGCAAACACACACGTCTAGTTCTCTTCTCTGTCATCAGAAACTATTGCTGTCTCCTGCTTGCAGCTGCCTCTTTCATTGAGTTCCCAGTATCTGCAGATGGCTCTGTCTGATGAGCTCATGGGAGAATTTGATTTTCTGTTTTACAATCCAAATAAATTAGTCTGCTATAACCCCAGAGCTGTTGGTAAAGTAGTCGTTGCAGCTTTAGAATTCTGGTGCCAAAAAGGGGTTATATGCACAGTGAATGAATCGTGTCATGGGGGTATGAACAGTGGTTGTTCCCATCACTGCAGCTGCTTGGGTGAGGCATCAGAAACCCCTTCAAGTGTACTACTGCTACAGTTAGCTATAAAGCTTTTCCCGGCACCTTCAGCTGCCATAGTCTCCACCTCAGTTCTCTTTACATCTTGTTAGTAAAATATCTTAGGAAGGAAAAAGCTGTAATCAAAGATACTGTGTAATAATAGCTATATGGAGAGTTTCACAAACATGCTGGATAGTTGCTTACACAATTTTAGTCACCTGATTCTGTTATTAATATTTTTTACTGATGACTTGGCTGATAAATTGTGGGTTCATGTTTATGACTAAAGAATGCTTCCCTTGATGTGAATCTTTCATTTCTTCTTGTTCCTGTTAGAAAAATTGTACTTATCTGTTAAGAAAACATAACACTATATCATTAATATATTCCCTGCCTCCCTCCCTCTCTCCCTCTCTCTCTCTCTGTCTCTCTCGAGACAGGGTGTTGGTATGTTGCCCAGGTTGGAGTGCAGTGGCTGTTCACAGGCAAAATCATTGTGCACTATAGCCTCAAACTCTTGGACTGAAGCAATCCTCCCATCTAAGCCTCCCAGGTAGCTTGGACTACAGGTGTGGGTACCACACTCAGCTACATTAATGTATTTTCTATGTTGATCGAATGGTAATTCTATATTTATTTTTTTTAGGAATTGCCATTCTGTTTTCTTCAGCAGTCAAAACTGCTTTTTGATGGCCTTGAAACTCTAAGGACAGCTTAGCAGGATATAATATCTTTGGTTTACATTGTTTTTCCGTTAAGTTTCTTGAAAGTGCTTTTCTACTGTTGTCTTGCTTTATATGTTATTTTTGAGAAATACAATGTTAGTCTGATTCCCTTGCTTTCATAAATAATTTATCTTTTTGCCCAGCTACCCTGAGAGTTTTTTCTTTAAATAATTTTATAAGGCTATGTGTCAGAGTGGATCATTCTGAGTCAGTTTTCTCAAAAATCTGGTAGGATTTTTCGTTGTATAGATTCAATTCAAGCATTTTATTTATGGAAAGTTTTCTTGGAATGTACTTTTTTTTTGAGACAGAGTCTTGCTGTGTCACCCAGGCTGGAGTACAGTGGCGCAATCTCAGCTCACTGCAACTTCCACCTTCCAGGTTCAGGCTGTTCTCATGCCTTAGCCACCTGGGTAGCTGGGATTGCAGGTACCTGCCACCACGCCCAGTTAATTTTTTTGTACTTTTAGTAGAGATGGGATTTCACCATGTTGTCCAGGCTGGTCTTGAACTGGCCTCAAGTGATCCACCCGTCTCGGCCTCCCAAAGTGCTGAGATTACAGGTGTGAGCCTCAGTACCCAGCCAGAATGTACTTTTAATATTAATTCTGTTCCATTGTTTTGATTTTTTTCATTAGGAACACCAATAATACTAATGTTCAACCTCCCTTGTGTATAATTCATTTCAATCAATTTCTCTCTTTGTTTTTAAAATATTTATTTTCATTGTTTTCTCGCTTTTTGTTCAATATCTTTTATTAAGTTTTCATTCAAATCTGTTCTCTCTACATACCTTATAATTTAGTTTTTATTTTTGGTTCAATGCCAAAGTAAAGCAAAAGAAAAATAATTTAATAATTTAACTTTCATTTCTTATATGATGTTCATTTTGTTTGTTTCTTTCTGTTTCTTTAATCAGCTCTTATTCATTTCTTTCTGTTTTTGTTCATTTTGGTACTTAGTGTTTGTACTTCCGATTCAAGGTCTTTTTCATATCCTCAAATTCTTGTTTAAAATATTTAATCGAGTTCAGAGGATTGTGTTACAGTGTTTTTCAACCTCATGGTTTGTTTTGGGGGACAAAACCATCAGCAGAAAAGCTTTTGTTTGTATTTGCTGACTTTTTGCAGTACATTTGTGTGCATATGGTCTGTTTGTTTGTTTTTACTCATTTTGTGGACAGAGTTCCTACTTTGAGAGTGCTGCTTCTGCCATTGTGTTCTCTTTTGTGAAGTTTCTTTTCTGAATTTATAGTGATGATGGTGAGGAAAAGGGGAGAGGAAAAGTTGTTCCTTGATTCTATTAATATTTCATTTCTGCGGGCTCTTTAATCCTATCCCCAGACCCCTACTTTTTTTTCTTTTGGGACAAGGTCTCACTCACTCTGTCGCCCAGGTTGGAGTACAGTGGCATGATTTCGGCTCACTGCAACTTCCGCCTCCCAGGTTCAAGCGATTCTCTTGCCTCAGCCTCCTGAGTAGCTGGGATTTTGGGTCCATGCTACCACA
>CAUYLG010055214.1:0-79881 GCA_963573385.1 Cacajao melanocephalus | reverse complement strand
TTCCTGTCTCCATTGTTAAGCACAATTATTGGCAAAAAAGAGGTTTTTAATACCCATTTTTAGACTGCATTCTAGCCTGGGCAATAGAACAAGAATCCCGTTCTCTCTCCCTCTTTCTCTTCCTCTTTCTTTCTCTCTTACATTATTATTTTTTTCTTTCTTTCACTCTCACTTTCTTTCCTCTCTTTTTCTTTCTTTCAAAAATAAAAAAAAAGAAAAAAAGAAAAAAGGGAGGAGATACACATAATCATAATTAGAAATGACAAAGGTGACACTACCACTGACCCAACAGAAATACAGGAAAAAAAAAACACTCAAGAGACTAAGACAAACACCTCTATGCATGCAAACTAGAAAACCTACAAGAAATTGATAAAATTCCTGGAAAAATAAAATGTCCCAAAGTTAAACCAGTAGTAAACTGAATACTTCAAGAGACCAATAATGCATTCCAAAATTGAATCAATAATTTAAAAATCTACCAACCATAAAATGCCGGGATCAGAGAGATTCACAGCCAAAATCCACCAAATATAGACAGAACAGGTGATACCAAAACTACTGAAAGCTTTTTAAAACATCAGGGAGTAGGGTCTCCTCTCTAACTCATTCTATGAGACCAGCATCATTCTATTAATAATACCAAAACTGGGCAAAGACACAACAAAAAAAGGAAAAAAAGGCAACTATCCTTGATGAACTTAGATGTAAAAATCCTACCAAATCAAATCCAGCAGCACATCAGAAAGCTAACCCACCAAGACCAAGTAGGCTTTATTCCTAGGATGCAAAGTTGTTTCAACATACACAAATCAATAACGAGATTCATCACATAAACAGAACTAAACACACAAAACACATGATCATCTCAATAGGCACAGAAAAGGCTTTCAACGAACTTCAACCTCCCTTTATATTAAAAGCCCTAAACAAACTAGGAATTAAAGGAACATACCTCAAAATAACAAGAGATGTCTATGACAAACCTACAAGCCAACATAATTCTAGATGGGCAAAACCTGGAAGCATTCCCCTTGAGCACTGGAACCACACAAGAATACCCAACCTCCCCACAAGTATTCAACATAGTACTCAAAGTACTAGCCAGAGCAATAAGGCAAGAGAAAGAAATAAATGTCATCCAAATAGGGAGAGGGGAAGTCAAATTATCTGTTTTCACAGATGATATGGTTTTATACCTAGAAAACCCCATAGTCTCTGCGTAGAGGCTCTTAGAACTGATAAACAATTTCAGTATGGTTTCAAGATAAAAAAAAAATCAATGTACAAAATCAGCATTTCTATACATCCTTAATGTCCAAGCTGAGAAACAAATAAAAAATGTAATCCCATTCATAATAGCCACAAATATTATAAAACACGTAGGAATACAGCTAACCAGGGACGTCAGATATCTCTACAACAAGAATTACAAAACACTGCTGAAAAAAGTTAGAAATAACACAAACAGAAAAACATTCCATGCTCATGCATAGGAAGAGTAAATATTATTAAAATGTCCATACTGCCCAAATAATTTACAGATTCAATACTATTTCTATCAAACTACCAATATCATTTTCATAGAATTAGAAAAAACTATTCTAAAATTCATATGAAATTAAAAGAGTTTGACTAGCCAAGGCAATACTAAGCAAAAAGAAAAAAGCTAGAGGTATTACATTACCCAACTGCAAATTATACTACAAGGCTACAGAAACCAAAACAGCATGGTATGTGTACAAAAACAGACACAAAGACCAATGGAACAGGTTAGAGAACTCAGAAATAAAGCCACACACCTACAACCATTGGATGTTTGACAAAGTCAACAATAACAAGCAATGGGAAAGGACTCCCCTATTTAACAAATTGTGCTGGGATAACTGGCTAGCCATAAGCAGAAGACTGAAACTGGACTTCCCCTTTCACCATACACAAAAACATCAACACAAAATGGATTAAAGACTTAAATATAAAACCTGAAACCATAAAAACCCTAGAAGAAAAACTAGAAAATACCATTTTGGACATAGGCCTTCAAAAAGATTTCATGATGAAGGCTCCAAAAGTAATCGTAACAAAAACTAAAATAAGCAAGTAGGACCTAATTCAAGAGTCTCTGCACAGCAAAAGAAACTATTATAGGGTAAACAGAAAACTGATAGAATTGAAGAGAATATTTGCAACTATTATTTGTCTAATAAGGGTCTAATACATAGAATCTAAAAGAAATGTAAACCAACAAGCAAAAAACAAATAACCCCATCAAGAAAAGCCAAATGACAAGAACAGACACTTCTAAAACTAAGACATACATGAGGCCAACTTGCATGTGAAAAAATACTCAACATTATTAATCATTAGAGAAATTCAAATCAAAACTACAATGAGATATCATCGCATACCAGTCAGAATGGCTACAATTAAAAAGTCAAAAAAATGCTTATACACTGCTGATAAATTAGTTCAGCCACAGTAGAAAGCAGTTTGGGTTAGAGATTTCTCAAAACAAAACAAAACTAAATACGACCATTCAACCCAGTAATCCCGTTATTGGGTGTACACCCAATTGAATATAAATTGTTCTACCATAAAGACACATACACTCACATGTTCACTGCAGCACTTTTCATAATAGCAAAAAGACATAATTGACATACATGTTCATTATCAGTGAACTGGATAGAGAAAATGTGGTTAATATACACAATGGAATACTATGCAGTCATAAAAGAGAATGAAATCATGTTCTTTGCAGCTACATGGATGCAGCTGGAGGCCATTGTCCTAAGCAAATTAATACAGAAACAGAAAACCACAGACCGTATGTTCTTACTTACAAGTGGGAGTTAAATATTGATTACACATGCACACCAATAGGGAAACAACAAACGCAAAGGTTTACATGAAGGTAGACGGTGGAAGGAGGGTGAGGATTGAAAATCTACCTGTTGAGTACTATGCTTACTATCTGAGTGATGAAATAATTTGTAATCCAAACCCAGACAACAGGCAACTTACTCATGTAACAAATCCATACTTGTACCCTCTGAACCTAAAATAAAAGTTGGAAGAAAAAAAAAAGGCTTCACTTTCTACGTAGGGAGAAAGACATCTAGATTTGCATATCTTCAATACTTTCTTAGATTCTAGCACAAAGATCTGCACAAATAGGTATCCATTTTAAAATTTACCCTTGACAAAGTAGTTTCTTAGTGCTAAATGTCAGACTAAGCAATTTCTACTCATTATCTCAATGAATATTTACAACCTCCCAGTGTTCTCCCTATTTTAACACTCAAAAATTATGGCTCTGTATGTAGTTTGTTCAAGGATCCACAATTAGGAAGCAATGGTTCTAAAATTCAAATTCATATATGCCTTACACCAAAACTCTTATCCATTCCACTAGATTTTAGTGCCTCTACTTATTGAATACTTACTCATTGTCTCAACAAATAAACTGATGGGTGGAATAATATTACAAAGAGTAGGGAAACCTTTCAGGACTCAATTTTGTCTTTGCTTACTAAAATTACAAACAGTGACATTTTTCAACCATACATCACACTGAATTTTATGAATATTATTCATTCCTCAAGTTGCTATTCAAACTACAGTACAATACATTGCTAACATTTAACCTTTGTAATGCTCAACAAGCCAGTCAACTCCATTGTCTTTCAATTCAGAACATGTCTGTCACAGATCCATCCCAGTCTCTCACTTCAGAATAAGTCTGTCTCAAATTCACCCCAAAGCCATGTTGGGCCAACAACATGGTCACCCTTATCTCTGACTTAATTTCAAAATGACATACTCTAACATCACTATTCATAAGAGCTATCATAATGTATACAAGTATTATATATTTTTAAGTAATAATAATAAGGGCTAGTATTGAGTGAGTGTTCACTTCTTGCCATGAACTCTCCTGAGTATTTTATACACATGGATACATTGGATCCTTATAACGGCCTTTGATGTGGGTGAGACTGCCTAGAATCACAGACAGAAAAGACTCAGAGCACAAGCAATCTGACCGAACTTCAAACAGAGCAAATGAGAAGCAGGATAAGATCTCAAAGAACATACCTTTCAGGCCACAAGCATTTGGTTGGAAACATTGCGTGATGTTAGCGAGAAGGTAAATATAATTCTGAATAAGGCTTCTCACCAATAAGATGCAGTTGCGGAGGGAGTGGGAACAGAGCCTCCTTATGTATTCATAAACTGCCCAGAGAGAAAGCAGCTGTGGCTCGTGAAGGTGCTCTCTATCTTGGCCACACTGGAATCCCATTGTTCACAGCAGCTCCACTCATTGGCTTAAACAAACATTCCATTCGGAATGATTGTAGTGCAATGGGGAAGAAGGAGCAAACTAAGCCTCCTTCACCCTCTTCAGAGTAGAATGAACACAGACAGGCTTGGTTTTTTCATCCTGGCTTCAACTGTTTCTCAGTGCAGATCCTGTACTTTCTCCTGAACTTTGGTCAAACAATTGTTGGTCAGGTACCATCCTAGGTGCTGAAGCCACATAAGAGAATGATGCCCAGTTTACACTATCAGAAAAGTTCACAGGAACTGGAGAATATAAATATAATGTGGGGCCGGGTGCAGTGGCTCAAGCCTGTAATCCCAGCACTTTGGGAGGCCGAGGTGGGCGGATCACCTGAGGTCAGGAGTTTGAGACCAGCCTGGCCAACATGGCAAAACCCTGTCTCTATTAAAAATACAAAAAAAATTAGCCAAGTGTCGTGGTGCACACCCGTAGTCCCAGCTACTCAGGAGGCTGAGGCATGAGAATCACTTGAACCCAGGCAGTGTAGGTTGCAGTGAGTCAAGATCGTGCCACTGCACTCCAGCCTAGGTAATAGAGACTCCATCTCAATTTAAAAAAAAAACAAAACTACACACCCACACACACACACACGTATATGTAATATTGTAAGCACAACCAGAAAAAGATCTATGCTTCAAGTTGTACACGAAAATATTGTACCAAGGAAGACTACGTGGTACTTCATTTGTAATCAGTAAGCACAAATTAATATCATAATATGATGGCATTTCACACTGACCAGAATGGCTAAAATAAAAAAGCAGAGACTACCAAGTGTGGAGGTGGATGTGAAGTGACTGAAATTTTTGAATATTGCTGGAGTAAGTGTAAATTGTTACAGCTACTTTGGAAAACTATTTAGCATTATCTAGCAAAACTAAACAGGCATATACTCTATTACACAACTGTGCCATTCTGAGTAGAATACTCAACAATGTATACACATGCATTAAAAGATATGTATGAGAATGCCATTATCATTTTTATAATAATCCAATACTGTAATTTATACAAATATCATTACAATAGGTAAATGAGTTGTGGTATAGTCATACTTTAAAACACTTCATGGCAAAGAGAATAAAACCCTATTCTGTTAAGATAGTATTAAGATACTATTATTCTATTAAGAATCTATTAAGAGTAGACCTAAAGATAATACCTGGAACTATGAGACAAGAATTATGATATCTACCTTTTAAATATTTAAAAATTTATTACATGGCACTGCATTTTGAGATATGGCTTTTAACTTGATTTCTCCAAAAATTCCTATTTTTTTATCCTGAAATGAAAACTATCTTTCCAAGATACAAATGAAGTTTTCTGAACCTTGACTTATGAGACAAGAATTATGATATAATAGAATAAAATACTATTCCATATGGTAATCTGGACTAATTACATAACAATGTTTGAGCAAAAGAAGCCAAACACAAAAAATATATACTGTCTGATCCTGCTTGTATAAACCTGTTCAAAAATAGTGAAAACTAACCAATGGTGTTATAAGTCAGGACTGTAAATACCTGTGGTAGTGGGGAAGAGGTGGTGATTATGTGTAGACAGGAACAAAAGGGAGTTTTGTGGGTGTAGGTTATATTCTGTTTCTTAATCTGGGCAGTAAACTGAATCTTTGAGTTGGGAAAATTCATCAAGATTTTATATATATATATATACACACACACACATATATACATATATGAATTCTACAAATATATATATGCATTCTACAAATGTATATTTTAATAAAATATTTAAAAGTTTCTTATATGGCACTGAATTTTGAGACATGGCTTTTAATTTATTTCTCCAAAATTTCCTATTTTTTATCCCAAAACAAAAACTATCTTTCAAAAATAGAAGTTGTCTGAACCTTGACCTACGAGAATTATGATATCTACTTTCACTAAGTGAAAGTAAGAATTAAATTGGAAAACTTAACACTGAAACAACTTACCAGCATAATAAATACTTGTCATGGGTGAGTGAGTGAGTAAAGGTGTTCTATAAATGCTATTCCATTATGGTTTGACCACTACATTGTTTAGAAAACCTATAGCAGCACCTATTAAGAGTAGATCTAAACATAATACATAACATAGCTATGCCAATCAAGTCCTAGAATGTACAATAGATTGTACATTGTTGTTGAAATCAGTGTTACATCATTCCCTGATTATTTTCCATATTTTCATTTATATTGTCCGTACTTCTTCGATACACCTTTTATTCTTGTCATAACAAACTTCCTACTCATCCCAAACACACCCCATATAATTCTTCACCTGGTCACAACCCAGGTAGTTTCATCTTCTCAGAATTCTCATCCACCAACCTGTCCAAAGCATACCTATTTCTTCAAAGTCCTCTCCCTCTTTTTAACTCCTGTTACACTTGACCTATTTCTCCAACAGCAATAACAGCATCACAATCATAATAGGCTTCCATTGGTTGGATGTCATGCTTTGGGCTAAGTTTTATGTTAATTTATAATCCAATCATCTCCTGGAACAGTATTGATAGTCTGTTGATACTTTAATAGAAAAATAAAATAAATTAACAAGAATGATGGGAATTGGGCATTATTCTTCCATTTTTTAAATAAGGAAACAAAATCTTCCATTGACTAAGTAATGCATAGATCTGTCCTACACAATTAGGACCTAGAGGACTTGGATTCAAAACCACATCTAGTAGAGTCTGATCCCCAAACTTTCTTAACTAGTAATTGACTACTGAAATTACAAACTTTCAGAATTATAGATCCAGATATCAGGCTGTCTCTACTTGTAACATAATTATGATTTCTCTATTTACAGCTAGGGTACTGAGGCAGAGATTTATTTCAGTGCCTAGGCCATTGTTTCATATCTTGTGTAACAGAGAAATCATAAAATTGGAGTCATGATTCTGGAAAGTGTCATCTGCAGCTGCCAAATAAACTACTTACGTTACTTCATCTGATGCTTAGAGGACAAAGAGTATTCTCCTCAATTTGCAGGTGTGTTAACTGTAGCTCAGAGAGATCAAGCAATACACTCAAGGTCACACAGCTAATGGTGACAGGAAGCCAACATAGAACCCACTGATTCTTGATACTTTTATGCCAGGCTCCCTCCACCATAAAAGCTACCTCCTTAAAGATCCACGTGTTCATGAGTCTCAGTAGGGATCCCTGCCAATCCATAACAAAAGGCTAATGAGGTCCCACTTTCCTGTTAAACTGTCATGATTTTTAGACTTACTTTTGTCTCTGCTGTTTTGGATGCAGGTTTCTATTTATACCTCAAAATTTAATCTGAATATCTCATTCTCTGGGAAGTCTTATGAGATAATTTACTCCTCCATTTTGTTCCACAAACTGCCCCGGAGGGCCTGATATATGGGAGGCAGTGGCCAAAGTACTGGAGATTCAATGGTGAACAAAAAGTCACACTCCCTGTTCTTCAGAGCTTACCTTCTTTAGTGGGGGAGAAAGGAAAGGCTCACATGCATCACTCTCAAATGCAATTTCCAATTGTGGTAAATGGTATGGTCCAAAAATACGGGTATCTTTAAAAGAGTATAATGGGGCATTGGATCTAGTTGGAGAGGTCTGAGAAGGTTTCCTATTCCTCAGGCAGAATTAAGTCACCTGGCACAATTTGTACCTCGGCGCTTGTCCTTACTTCACTGTACTGTAATTTATTTTCCTACAGTTTATGAGTAATACAAGTACAGGACCGAGTCCTGTTCACACCTTGATCCCATATCCTAGAAAACTGGCATGGTATATTTTGGTGGTCAATAGGTCTCCCTTGAATTGGCTTTTATTATCATCACCATTATTGCTGCTATCCTCCTGGCTACCACCATTGTTGGAGAAAAATGTGGATGTGTCTGAATACAAGCCCCATGAGGATGAGCTCTATTTTAACTGCACCTTCTTGGCACCTAAAGGAAGCAAACAACAATTTGTTGATGACAAAGGAAATGAGAAAGCTGACTAACTCCAACTGCTTCTCTGAAATGCTAATTTGCTTTCAGAGCTTCTTCTCTGGTTCCTTTATAGCAATTTTACAAGCTTGTAGCAAGGACAGCTTTCTGTTAATGACTACTTGCAAATCCAATATGATGATTGTGTTTTGTCTTAAGCTGGGTTAAAACGCTAGCTTACAAATAGAACAGCAGAGGTAGAGAGAGATGTTGGTGGCCAGTCCACAGCAGATATCAAAGGCGCTATCCTGACAAGAGAGATTTGCTCTTAGATACTTTAAAAATTAGAACTATTTTTTTTTAACATCCCAAAGGCCCTGTTTAGAAATGCTCTCCAACTACCATACTAGACAAATAAACTGACTGAAGCCTGAGAAGATAAATTCTAGGTCATATAGTCATACAGCAAGATAGGGTGAAAATGGGTTTTAGGCCCCATCTTTGTGGGTTTTATTTTACGCAAAACTCTTTCTACTGTGCCCAGTGTCTTTAATAGCATGCCGTAAGTATGAAATTCCAGCCAAGGCAGCACTTTCTAGAGAAGAAGGGTTACAGTGCTTGTAAATTTAGTGTAAATTTTTCACATGGTATTCCATCCCTTCACCACCTTCCCAGTTCTGTCTCCTCCTGACCCTTTAGGAAGTTTACTCGGGAAACAAACGGCTGCTGTTTCATAAGCACCTTACTCTGCTCATGCTGTTTCCATTTCCTGTATTGACTATTGTTATCAATACGACTGCCAAATAACCTACCTGCATTACTTCATCTGATGCTAAGAGGACAAAGAATATTCTCCTCAATTTGCAGGTGTGTTAACCGTAGCACACAGAGGTCAAGCAATGCACTCAAGGTCACACAGCTAATGGTGACAGGAAACAAACTTAGAACCCACTGATTCTTGACACTTTCATGCCAGGCTCCCTCCACCATAGAAGCTACCTCCTTAGAGATCCACATATTCATAAGTCTTAATAGGGATCCCTGTCAATCCATAACAAAAGGCTATATTGATAACAAGAGTCACTATTTATCACCTATTATGTGCCACACACCCAGTAAGATGTTTGGCATATGCTTCTTCCAAAGCTCAGAAGAACACTGCAAAGGCATTTAGGTGTGTATTTTGAATACACATACATAAAATCACCCTGAAATTCCGTGGCTTAAAGCAACAACGATTTTGTTTGCTCGCAATTCTATGGATCAGGTATTTAAGCAGAACTCAGTGGGGCAACTCCACATCCAGCCTAGGAGCTCTCAGCTGAGACTGGGATGTGCCTCTCTCTCCTGCTGGGCAGGTGCTGGCCTCCAAGAAGATACACTCCACAAGGTAACGGTGGAAGTCATGAATCTCACAAGGCTCAGACTTGGAAAAAAGAATGGGATCACTTCTTCCACATTCTATTTTTTTAAGCCAGGTGACAGAGTTGGCCTGGATTTGAGGACAGGGGAAAAATGACCCTGCCTCCTAGTGGGGCTGTGATAAAGTCAACTTGTGAAAAAGCAATTGGGATAGGACAGAAAATATTATTACAGGCATATTTGGAAATAAAATCTGCCAGAATATAATAATTAGGAACCTTTTCTTTGGAGTCAAACATCTCAGCTCTGCCCTCAGCTGTGTGTCCATGGCTAGGTTATTTCACCTCTCTGAGGCTCAGTTTCCTCATCCCTAAAATGGGAATAATATCACAAAAATTTCAAAGGAAATATGGCATAAAATGAGCTTAATGCCACGTCCACACAGAGTAAGCCTCTATAAACTGTTGCTATTAATATAATTAATTATCTAAGGATACTTTTAAGAGTGAAAGCTGCCTTATGAAATTTACACAGAGACAACAGGTATACACCAGAATTTATGTTCACCTCCAGCTAACATTATCATTAACCACTGAAAATGGGAAAAATCAAACTAAAACTCAATGAAAGAGATTAATTAACTTTCTCGTGTTCACTGACTCACTCACACTTACACACCAATGAAACTTCTCTTATGTGCCAGGCAAGAGAAAGCATTCCTCTGCCATCTTGGGACTTGTATTCCAGTGACAGAGAACTACTAAACAAGTAGATGATTCCTCATAATATGACTCTTAATTAAATGAATCAGGGTAAAGGAAGAGAATACACTAGTGGACATGGTTTCATCTGAAAGAATGAGATATTGCTGATTCAAATTACTTAAACCAGTGGTCTACAAACTGGCCCATAGACCTAACCTGACAGCTGCTTTTGTAAATAAAGTTTTATTGGAACACAATTACACCAATTTATTTACATATACTTTAGGGCTGCTTTCATGTTGCAATTACAGCTTCAAGTACTTCCAACAGATCGCATGGCCTGCAAAGCTTAACATATTTCCTATCTATCCCTTTACAGAAAACATTTTCATATCCCTGTTTTAAACAATAGAGAAATGTATTATCCCCATAACTGAAGATGTAGAGGAAGACAATGTCATTTCCTGTGAATCAGTGCTGTCATGAGGGACTCAGGATCCTCCCATCTTTCCATTCTGTGGCCTTCAGGCTACACACAGCTTTATGCAATGCTGGGTCCCTTTCTGTTCGCAAAATGGAATACAGATATTCCAGACTCATATTGACAGAGAGTCAGGACGAGAAGAGAGCATCCCTCCAGAGAAAAGGCCACTCCTAAGAATGCCTCTCTTGGGAGGAAAACACAATAATTCCCAGAGGCACCCAAAGATACTCAATAATGCCCCATCATACTTCATCGGCCAGAAGTGTGTCACACGTCCTTCCCTAAACCAGCCACTGGAAAGGGAAGGAGGCCAGCATAATTGGCTAATGCCCATCAGAACAATCCCTGGGTCTGGGCATAGGCTCCTTCTCCCCTAAATTGTGTTGAGGAGGGATACGTGTATAAACAAAGTTGGCACAAAAGAGGTTATTGGACCCCAACAGGTCGGATATGAAGAGTGATTGTAGTCAACATAAAGGTAAAATATTCCTTTAGAAAACATGTCCAGAGAAGGAATCTCACAGGATATGATGCCTGAATGTAGCCCTGAATGATAAGAAGGAACAGGCCTTAGGTTCTGTGAAAGAGTTTTCCAGATAGAGGGACTTGCTGGTAAGGAACAAGGCTGTCACTCAAATTCCTGCACTTTGGATGCAAAGCTTACACGGTCTCCACTACCCCAAGCTGACTGCTGAAATTGCACCTGTTCCCAAACAACAGTCTCTAATATCATGGTCTTCTGTGCAGTCTCTGAGCATGTCCTCCAAACTAGACGTGTCATTGTACCCATCTTGGGTACTTTTCTCCTTTGTCTGGTATATATATGTGTATGGTTACACAGGTTATTTTGTCCTAAGCAGGTTATCCACATCCCTAAAATAGGGATGATATCAGGCACCTCTCATCTAATCATTGCTAATAGAAGATGAGAGGGTCAAATCTAACTGGTAGATATTTTGCTCTTTCATCTTCTGTTAGCATAAGAACCCCTTAAGATCAATGACCATAGCTGGTTCCAATCCACATGTACCATGACAACATCTAATACAGAGTGAACACACAGTACATTCTCAATGAATATAATCAAATTAGACACAGTGGTATAGATCTGTGGCTTGGCTTGATTCGTTGGGGGTGGCAAGGCCCCAGAAAACTTTAATATTTGTAAAAGGAATGACAATGGAATAGTATTCATCTAACGTCTGTTCCCAGAGGACTCCGATGGGTAAAATACAAAGTTGGACAGAACAATGGGGCAAGAGGCAGGAGAGGAGAGCACTGTATACAGACAGCAAAGGGTGGAGGACACATGTGGAGGGCCTAGAAAGTCATGATAAAATTAGATCTGAGTTTTTCCAGCCATAAAGAGTCACTGAAAACGAAACAAGATTTACTGATTACTTGCTATATTTCAGGAACTGTGTAAGGTATTTTTCATATTCCTTTAATCTGCATTTCAAAAGGTTATTAATGCCGGGCACAGTGGCTCACACCTGTAATCTCAGCACTTTGGGAGGCCAAGGAGGGCAGATCACTTGAGGTCAGGAGTTCAAGACCAGCCTGACCAACATGGTAAAACCCCATCTCTACTAAAAATACAAAAATTAGCTGGGCGTGGTGACACATTTCTGTAGTCCCAGCTACTCAGGAAGCTGAGGCAGAAGGATTCCTTGAATATGGGAGGCAGAGTTTGCAGTGAGAGACTCAGCAACTGCTATCCAGCCTGGATAACAAAGCAAGACTCTGACTCAAAAAATTAATCAATTAAAAAATTTGAAAGATTATTAAATAAGTGTAAACTTTATTTCGTAGGTAATGAAATTCATGCTCAGGAAGGTCAGGTGGCTGAGGGTCACACGGTGAGATGACAGATCTAGGATTCTACCCAAATCTCTTCAATGCTCAAGTTTATGACTTGTTTTGTCAGCCACATAGTTGACCTCTGACCAATGATTTAAGAAGCTCATCCCAGTAACAAGAGAGAGAGAGAATGGGTTTGCTGGAGAGGGACAGAAATCGGAGTTTGGGACATTAGTTAAAAGCCATGGCAACAGCCCAGGACAGAGAGGGTGAAGTTTGGCTCTGAGCATCATTATCAGAAATCAACCATACATAAAAACTAAGTGGATGAAGAGAAGGGAGCAGCTGCAGAAGATACAAATGCATCCACCTTGGGGAGATGGGCTCTGGAAAAATAAGCTTTTCTGCTTATGCCACTATTACTAAATAAAAGCAGCATCGACACTGCCCTTGGGATTCTTGCTCTAACTCTGGACACACATTCTAAGCTTAGACAAGCTTTAGTCGCAAGGACAAAATATTATTAGTTTAGCTGTGTTTTAGCTCCAGCTTTCTCTATGAATCATGTGTGCATGAATCATAATCACCACTCTTCATATTTTAGAAGCAGATGTATATTTTTTCTTACTCAAGAAAAAAAATCAATTGCTGTCTAAATATGAATCTAATGTTGTTTCTGAATCTCTTTGATTTATTCAATTCTGAGCCTTCATGTTCTTTGGGAGTGAGGATAATCAGGAAAGCTTAAAAGAAGAAAGTGACAAGGTGACACACACTGAGCATTTGCTCTGTGACTGCTCTCCACTTTTCAAAGTCAAGGTAGGTTTAAGTGTTCCCATTATTTTATAGATGAGGAACCTGAGGCTCATATAAGCAATTTATTGGCCTAGGGTTCACACAGCTATTAAGCATCAGAATTGAGGATTTCAATTAAAGAGTGTCAGATACCAAATTATATGCTTCCAATGGCCCTTCCCCAGCTTCCCTAGCTACAGCATAAAAACATGGTGTTGGCCGGGTGTAAGGGCTCACGCCTGTAATCCCAACACTTTGAGAGGCTGAAGCAGGCAGATCATGAGGTCAGGAGATAGAGACCATCCTGGCTAACATGGTGAATCCCTGTCTCTACTAAAAATACAAAAAATTAGCCAGCCGTGGTGGCATGTACCTGTAGTCCCAGCTACTCGGGAGGCTGAGGCAGGAGAATCGCTCGAACCCAGGAGGCAGAAGTTGCAGTGAGCAGAGATCATGCCACTGTACTCCAGCCTGGGTGACAGAGCAAGACTCCAACTCAAAAACAAAAACAAACAAAGAAACAAACAAAAAACATGGTATTAGTCCAACTGACTGCATGCTACAGTTCTCTTTGGAGATGACAGTCAAAGTTCTCCCCAAGAGGGCTTTGTCATTTGTTGTTTACTGTCATCTTAGGACACTGCATTACCAGTGGAACACTACTTACCTTTGAATATGTCCACCGTCTATGAAATGGGGATACCAATTCCACCAGCTTCTTACCGTTGATATGAAGCACACGGTTTGAGTAGATGGGGGTGCATTCCAGTACTCGGTCACTACCAACAGTGACACCAGTCAGACTGGACACCTCTTAGCTCCAGGACATGATCATGCAATGCCCTGAGCAGTTCTACCCTCCTGCTACCGATCACAAGTTTCCTCTGGCACAATACCTGTTCCTTTGTCAGACAATGTAAATAAATATTTTCAATCTTGCTAGTGGTGGCTGAAGCCACATGCCGAGCTCCACATTGGCGTCTCAATGCACATGATCTCATTGATGCCCCTAACCATCAATGAGAAGCTTGGAGTGTTATCCTCAAGTTACTGATGTGGAAGCTGAAGTTCTGAATGTTGACAAGTCCACAGGTGTACTGCTTTATGATGCAGTAGCCTTGCTGTATTTAAATGCAATAAGAATACTACTGTATTGGATTAGATCACATGCAACAATATTACTAACATTATTTATCAAATGCAGTAGCAATATCTATAGTTTATGTATAACACTTTAAAACTGTTCATGTATTTTCAATTATATTATCTCATCAGGCCTCAATATTATCTCAAATTTGGGTCTACAATAAATATTTCTTTTAAAAACCCCATACGAATGAATCAAAACACATATCTGAAGGTCACAAATTGCCCTCTGGTCTGCTCTCAAAATTACTTTTCTAAATTGCGGCTTTTATCCTATCACCCCTTTGTTTAAACATTGTGGGAGAGACTTCAAATCTGATTTATCAATAGAATTGAAGCAAGCGATTCCAATCATGATTCAAGATTGGGGATCTGGATTCAGCAGATATTTCAAAACCACATGGTTCTCATTGTCTTTTTGATCAGGGCAATTTCAGTTTTCTACCATCCTGCCTTTCCTGACCTTCAGACTATACTCTCTGTGACACCTGCACGCTCCATTAGGTCTCATATTATAATAACAGTGTCATAAACGAGGTGGAGACCAGATCCTTCATTTGTATTCACTGTGAAATACAGGGGGTGCGCAATTTAATGCTTATCGTACATGTGATAACTGGGCATTGGGAAGGGCAAACAAGGGACGAAGCAAATGGTAAAATGATAAGAGAACCTGGATCCACAAGGAAGATGTTCTCTGGGAAGAACTCAGTAAGATCAATGGATATCAATTGCTGAAAAAAATCACATCTCTATGATAACGTCTTCCATTTCTCTAGAAAATGCCCCTGAGCAGTTTTTTCATGCTATGCACAGCATCACTGTGATATGAGAGGATGATGAGCATGTGATGTGGAAAGGTGGCTTACTCTACAGAAATATGTGTAGAAATGTATTCATTCACATTGGACAGCAGGGATCAAAGTGCCTGCTTGTTTTGCCAGTGAACGAACACCAGGCCCTGGGTCCAGCCTTCTGTGAAATGCAATGACAGGCTAGTCTGTGTTCCCACAGACGTCCTCCCAGAATCAAAGACTAAGGCACGAGTTTGCAACTGTATGTTCACGTTGAACAGAAAATCTTTACACAGCATGTCAACATAGGTGGCATGTTTGATTCTGACTAGAATCAAGTCTGATTAAAATGTGACTTTCCAAACAGTGTGAGCATGGCAGGAAGAGGTCTCGGAGTTAAATGAGCCGGTGACATTTTGTAAGCGCCATGCAACCTTGAGCAAATCCTTTAATATTTTTTAGTCTTAATTTCTTGTTCTGTGCAATAGAGATGAGAACCTGCCTCATGAAGCTGTTGTGAGAATAAACTTTGGTGACATATTTACTATAGTCTCTTCTCATATTCTCAGAGTATGGAAGTTTTCTTGCCTTTGCCCCTTGAACCTGGGAGTTCTTGAAGTGCTGCAGATCAATATTGATAAACAGGATGGCACAAATAAGGAGAGTAAAGTTTAAATGCCCTGGCTTGTTTTTAAGGCCCCCTGTGCTCTGACCTCCTCCAGCAGTATTACTTCATTTTCTCTCACTGCCATTACTGAATTCCCATTCCAAGTCAGCAGCTTCTTTTAATGACCGGAATATGTTCTATTCCTCAGGAGTTTAGAAATAGAGAAGAACAAAGTAATAAAGTTTGGTAATAATGTTGGTAGAGAAGAAGACACAGCAATCAAACAAACATGAGTTAAAACACTAGCTCTGTGTTACAGAGTTAGGCTTTGTGTCCCCACCCAAAACTCATCTTCAATTATAATCCCCATAATCCCCACTTGTCGTGGGAGGGACCCGGTGAGAGGTAATTGAATCATGGGGGCAGTTACTCTCACACTGCTCTTGTGATAATGGGTTTTCATAGGATCTGATGGTTTTCCCCCTTTCACCCAGCACTTCTCCTTTCTGCTACCTTGTGAAGAAGGGACCTTGCTTCTCCTTCAACTTACGTCATGATTGTAAGTTTCCTGAGGCCTCCCCAGCCCTGCTGTACTATGAGTCAATTAAACATATTTTCTCTATAAACTACCCCGTCTCAGGCAGTTCTTTATAGCAATGTGTATACAGACCAACACACTCTGTCATTTCCTAGCCACAGGACCTGTGACAAGCTGCTCAGCTGCTTTCGACCTGAGTGTCCAGGGCTGTAAAGTGAAGATAAATCCTACCTTATAGCAGCACAAAGTGAAGATAAGACCTGCCTTAAAGTGGCATTGTGAGAACACAATGCACTGCCACAAACCAAG
Source organism: Cacajao melanocephalus (assembly GCA_963573385.1). Lineage (NCBI taxonomy): Eukaryota > Metazoa > Chordata > Mammalia > Primates > Pitheciidae > Cacajao > Cacajao melanocephalus. The sequence goes on along the minus strand of CAUYLG010055214.1, from coordinate 63,079 downwards.
TGCTGGGCATGATGCATGGCTTACTGCAGCCATTCAGTAAATAGTAGCACAAATATTTTTATTAAGAATACTAGAATTCAGGAATTGCTACCTTATTATCACTGTAATTCTGAAGGGCAATGAAATTTGACAGCGTGCTTGGTGTGCTAATGCTGAAATCACCTGTTCTCAGAACATCTCTATTTGATTAGTCAAAGAACTTATTTGTGCTTCAATTCACTCACCTGTAAAAACACCCGAAAGTACAAAAACAGTCACCTTCTTTGTCTGGGAAACCTGCTCATTTTAATTAACCTAAAAGGTTTCTAGCAATTCATGTTTGTAAAGCACTTTGACATCCTAAGAATAAGAGGCAATTTAAATGCAAAGTTTTAGTATAACAGCTTTTTAAAAATAATTATTACTCAAGGGGCTCTCAAGCAAGAAGGAGCTCCTAGAATTCCACACCTCTTATTGAAGAGAAGGTGCTGTGTGGCTACCGAAGAGCCATGTCTCAAATATTCCCCAAGAGTTCCTGGAACTCTCCTTCCTTAGCAAAAAAACGTGGGGCAAAATCAAAAAATATAATAAAAGGTAGTAAAAAGAGTGGTAATATGAGTGCCTTCAAATACTACCTAAATCTTGATTGCTGCTACATCTGCAAATCAAATTCAAATTGCACTCCTGAGCTCCATCAAAGAAAAAACAGAGCTGGACAGCAGCTAGAGGGGTAAAAACAGACTTTACTCTGTATTATTGCAAAAGGAGAAAAGATACCTCAATTTAAACTGGGTTCGATTCTGAATACAGCACAGACAAGTAGGAATGTATAACCAAGGAGTAGGAGAGGGATCAGGGATAGAAAATAACTAAGAGAAAACATCAGAGGTAAAAGGATTCTGGCAAAACCCACTGGACTAAATTCTTGCTAAAGACAGGCCAAGATGATCAGACATCACCTGAGGATGATGCCTGACATGGTGGTCCCAACCAGATAACAGTCCACCCATTTAATAAAATTTAGCAAGGACTAAAACCAGGTTTCCTGGGGACTGCATTTTACTCCTTAGCATTTCCTGTCTTTCAATGGGATGATCTTCTTGACCTAAAATTGCCATGGTAACCTTGTGGGTGGGGTGGAAGAGGTCACTATACAAACATGTTAGCAGTGACAGATGTGGCTTTGTTCCATAATTGGTACCTGAAGAAACAAGTGGGTCATGACATTAGCTTGACTCAGGACATCTCTCACCAGGCTATGAGCCTTTAGAAAACACAAAGCTCAATTAACTTTCATGGAAATTGGGTTATTTCCTGCCCATTTGGAGGCCTTTATCCACCAGGAGCTGTAAAAGGCAAAGGTTCTTGTGTGTGTATATCCCTGAAAATCTTTGAGGAGGCTCCAGCACAAAGATAATATTCTTCTAGGTTACAAAGAACCTGCATGTAAATTATCAATTTTAATTTCATAATGGCCTTGTGTGGTCAGTATGAGAGAATCAGAGCACATACAACAATAAATGAGGTTTGAGGATTAAGTAACTAATCATATATCATCATTAGGCATGTGCTCAGACCTGCCTGATCCCCAATCCCACACTCATTCCACTATACCATGTGACCTCAGTGGTTCTTGTGGGTTACAAGTACCAGTCTCATCTTTGAACTCCAAGGTAAAGCTTCACAGGCCGACCTCATAACATCAGAGAAAGACATGAACCAGGGGGAGGGAACATGTCATGTTGGGCTTCCCTTTGACTGGAGTAGTCAAGGTATACTCCAGTCTCTGTGAATGCGGATGATGCATCAACATTAACAAAAAGGGAAAGGCTGGGTGCAGTGGCTCATACCTGTAATCCCAACACTTTGGGAGGCCAAGGTGGGTGGATCACCTGAGATTGGGAGTTGCAGACCAGCCTAACCAACATGGAGAAATCCTGTCTCTACTAAAAATACAAAATTAGACAGGTTTGGTTCTGCATGCCTGTAATCCCAGCTACTTAGGGAGGCTGAGGCAGGAGAATTGCTTGAACCCAGGAGGTGGAGGTTGCAGTGAGCCGAGATCGTGCCATTGCACTCCAGCCTAGGCAACAAGAGCAAAACTCCATCTCAGAAACAAAAAACAAAACAACAAACCAAAACAAAGAAAGGGAAAGAACTTTCTACTGTAGTACCAAAACTTTCCACTATTACTGTGTGCCAGAAGCCCTCCCACGTGCTTCATAGCTGCTCTCTAATCCTAAGCCCTCTGCTAGGGATGTATTACTGTGACCCATATTACAACTGAAGAAATTGGTGCTTAGAAAGTTTGATTGTCCAGTGTTAAAATGTGAGCAAAAAAGGTAGACCCAAAATTAGGAACCAGTTCTTGCTATAGTTGCCAAGTGCTTTCCATCACTCCAGGTACTTCTAAAATAATTCAGCAGATAACTAAAGCAGTCATGGTTCCTGGGATGCAAACACTACTGCGGGCTTACCCATGCAAGAAGGGACCCATTGGAGAACTGGAGTGCAGGTGCAAGGAACATAGGGAAGACAGCCTGGTAAATCAGGCTAAGAACTAAGAGCTATCAGGGTGTTCTTGACAGTCTCAACAGTGAGAACTTGACAAGCTCACCAGGTTCCTGCCACTGGGCTGAAGGAACTATAAAGTTTTCTTCTATGTTGACTCATCTCACTAAAGATTTAAAGTTCCAAGCGAGAGATGCCTTTCTGGAACTTTAAGTCTTAACTGATATGAGTCAACATAGAAGTCTCAAGAACCCTTAAACCACTCCAGAATATGGCATATTTCTGGTTTTACTTTCAACCAAGAGCACACATTCAGGAGTCGATTCATCTAGAGAAAAGTCTGGGTGCTATTAGGAGGAAGAAATGGGGGCAAAATAGTGACAAATATCTAGGACAAAAGTAAAATATGGCCTTTGTATTTAAGAGATAATATATAAAGTCCAAAAAAGGTAAAATGAGAATTTAGTTAAATATCTGTAATAATACACAAGAAAGCATTGGTGAACTGCATCGTCTAAATCATATCTAACAAAATCGTCATCACTGTCATCACCAAAATCTTCATCACTGCTATCATTACAAGATAACATGAATCAGTTCTAGAGCCAGACCACAAACCTAGGTTACTGGACACCTTACTCAATACTCTTTGGACATGAGAGATTTTAGAGGTGTCTCTCAGAGTGTATAGACGGGAAATGTCTTTAGAAAGGCAAGATCAATTTAAAATCTATCGTATTTCTAAGCTATAGTCATACTGTAGGCCTCCTCTTATAGATTGAAAAAGTAGTGCCAGGCGCAGTGGCTCATGCCTGTAATCCCAACACTTTGGGAGGCTGAGGCGGGTGGATCATGAAGTCAGGAGTTCGAGAGCAGCCTTACCAACTTGGTGAAACCCCATCTCTACTAATTCTACAAAAATTAGCTGGGCATGGTGGCACATGCCCATAATCCCAGCTACTCGGGAGGCTGAGGCAGGAGAATCGCTTGAACCCAGGAGGCAGCGGTTGCAGTGAGCCAGGGTCGCGCCATTTCACTCCAGCCTGGGTGACAGAGCAAAACTCCACCTCAAACAAACAAACAAAAAGTGGCTGTGATATTTCATGACAGCCAACTCAAGAGGTAGAGCCAATTTCCATGCTCCTTGTTCTGGGTAGTAACTGAATATGCAGAAGTAAAACTGTGTAACTTCCAGAGCCTTCTATCTTGCTATTTTGGAATGTTCCTGCCACTATGTAACAAAGCCTACACTAGAATACCAACACAGACCTTACAGAAAGAGAGGAACAGTTAGCACCTGCACCAAGACCCCAGAACATGTGGGTGAAGCCATTGTCAACCCTCCAGCCCCACTGGAGGAAGGGCCCGCTCTATCAAGTGCCTTGAAGGCCTGGACTGAGTGGCTGCTGTGTGTGGCTACAACGTTAATGATGACTACGAGTACGCTGGGATGGATACTTTTTACAGCACTGGAGAGATAACAGAGGAAAATAACAAAACCTAGCCTTCACACTGTCTATCAACTCAGCTCTGATGAGAGAATAAGTTTGTTTCTGGGGTAGCCCTAAAAGAATCTCTTATTTCATGTAGTACCAGGCAAAATAGGCTGAAAATCAGAACTAAAATTTTCTTATGCACGTTGCAGAATCATGAGAAAAGCTGAATTCACGCACCCTACAAGTCTCTCCTGTGAGCTTTAGGGCATCAGCTGGGAAGGAGTGGGGCAATGATACTTTGAATGGGGGCGTTTGATTGGGTTGAAACCAAAATGGGAATCTTCATCCATCAGCACCACTGTTGTGTAAGGAACTCAATGCACTGCCTTCAACACAGCCTGAGACACTGTTTGCTTATTTTTCAAACAATTCTTTCTCCAATTAGTATATATGTTCCATGAGAGAAAGAATTTCTGTTTGTTTGCTGGCTTCATTCACTACCTCAAACAACGCCTGCAAGTAGGTTTTCTTCTTTTGTGACTTCCCTTCCCATTCTCTGCTCTCTGCCATATAGCTTCTCTGCTTTCTTCTCTTTTTCCTTAGATTATCTTGAGACCTTGACTCAAATTAGATCATAGGAGTGAACCTAGTAAGCAAGGATATTTTACCCTCAGCAGCTGTGAGAAGGAGGTGGTTTGAAGACCCAAAGGGTGCAGTCACTTCTGATGAAGAATATGCTCTGTGAGGAGAGAGCAAATAAATAATTATGGCACAAAGAAGAGAGAAGTTTGGAAGAAAGGAGAAAATAAGGGGGGAAAAGAGAGAGAACTGCTGGGAAATCGCACATACAAAGTGATGTGGATTGGAGTCAGTTGAATATTTTATATGTCAGTTCTGTAAGTATTTATGCAGTAGGCAAAGAATGTAAAGGATTATTTTATTATCTCCTCCCTTGAATTTTATAAATGTTGGAAAGTGAGGTTCTTAAACTATTACATGATCTGTTCAAGGGGTATGCAATAGAACTAGAATACACCTTGTCTTAGCCTAGCATCTTCCGTTTGGAAATTAAAAACATTTTAATGTCAAGAAGAATATGGACATTATTTTTAAAAAGCTTGGCAGTTGAATACTTTTTATAGGCACAATGTATGTGTTTGGTTGTGTGTCTGTATTTCTGTGTTTACTATTTTATTTGTTAACACAAAAAACATTTAATGAGCACCGACTACTAAGTGTCAGGCACATACAACATCCTTTGAAGTGAATGCTGTTTATCATCCTCTTTCAACAGGTTTAAAAATGTCAAGTGATAGGATGTAGCTAAGACTTAGGTTAGACCTCTGAGATCTAGAGTTACTATTTTTTCCACTGTTTTATCTCAACCTGACCTCTACCACCAAACACAAAGCAAAATAAAACAAAGCAAATGAAAACAGAAAGACAGAGAAGAGCAAAAAACAATCAAAAACATTCTGGAGAGCAGCCAGGACGTTATGCCAGGCACTCCACAGAAACCAGAATGTAAAAAGTAATAGATCTTCAATTCACCAAGTCCCCCCTTGAGTAATGAATTCCAAACAAACCATATTGTATCAGAAAGCCCTGCTGTGCTGAGGAGTTCCCACTCCCATGGGGAAAGACTGATGTGCTCTAGCTGTGTCTATAATTTGATAAGACAAGGACAGCAATGGAGTTTGGGAAATGGATCGATTTTAATGCAATGCCACCAACAAATCAGAAAGGACTACCTGATGGTTCTCAGGAGAACATTCCTGCACCTCCTCATCCCTGCCTGTGAGGATGGCTTGCCTTTAATTAAGTTTTGGGATTACAGCCCCAGTGAGGCTGCTGCTACTGATGAGTCATGAGTCAGGACTCACCTGAAGGCTTGTATTAAATGTAATGTAAAGACTACAATAGGTCCTATCTCAAGGTATAACTATGTGTTTGTGGGGTTGTGTGCAGAGGAGAGAAACAGTCCATGAATGACCCTAATGCCAGGCCATAAAAGCCTTATTTCTCATCACATCTGCATAAAGTAGATTTTGTCAATGCCCCTAAATAAAATAGGATATTAAAGTTCCAGAAATAATAGGTAATTGAGACAGAAATTGAAGTCTGGTCTATCCATTCAAATATTCTTTTCTTTTCCTCTTTTTCTTTTTTACCAGATCCTATGGGTTCCAAAGACATTTTCCAAAAAGGAGCCAGAAAACATGATCTGAACTCATTAAGTCAGTATTGCATGGAGTCCACTTAAATACCTGGATCTTTCATAGGAAGGACAAAAACAGGAAACAAAAAGCAAGCAAACAAACAAAAAAATACATTTTTCAAAATCTTACATCAAACCTGGAAGGCGGAACTCACACAAATAAAACTGCTAATTAGTTAATTCAAGACATCTTTATTTTCAAAATTGTCGTTTATCAAATTAATTGACACAGCAAGTATTTACTAAGCACTGACTGTGAGACAAGGGTTGTTCCCAGCACTGGGAATCAGAGAGCAAACAAATGACAGGGAGTGTGGAACCCTCCTGTTGTGGAGATAACAACAAAAGCAACAAAGAAAGGTACTTTATACTGGGTAGGACTCGGGTTATACGAAGACAAGGAAGGATAAAGGGACAGAGTCCTGGGGAAGCTGTTTGGAATATCAGTGATCACAGAACACTCCCTGCACAACTGAGCAGCCCTCTTCTCACAGTAAGTAGAAGATCCTTGCTTACTAGGTCTACTCCTATGATCTAATTTGGCAAACCGCATCAATGCCTCAAGCTAATCTAAGAAAAAAAAATAAGAAAGCAGAGAAACCATATGGCAGAGAAGGGAAAGAGAGGTCTGGAAAAAAAGAAAAAAGTACTTGGGGTGGGTGCCAGTATTGTGTGGGGAATGTGTGATGGTTAATTTTCTGGGTCAACATGCCTGGGCTATGGGGTGCCCAGATATTTGGTCAAACTTTATTCCCAGTGTGTTGGGGCGGGTACTTTTTTGGTGGATTGAGTAAATCAGATTGTCCTCCCTAATGTAAGTGGGTCACATTCAATCAGTTGAAGGCCCCAATAGAACAGAAAGACTGTCCCTTCCAACAACAAGGGTGGACTCCTCCTGTCTGTCAGGTTTTCCTTAGATTAGCTTGAGACCTTGATTCAGCTCACCAAATTAGATCATAAGAGTGGACCTAGCTAGCAAGGATCTTTTACTTACTGTGAAAGCTGGAATATCAGTTATTTCCAGGTTTTGGATTCAAACTGAAACATCAGCTCTTCCTGGGTCTTGAGCCAGCTAGCACTAGGACTGGAGCTGCACCATCGGCTCTCCTGGGCTTCTAGCTCACCAATTAAAGATCTCGGGACTTGTCAGCCTCCATAATCACATGAGCCAATCCCTTATCTCGTATAATAATATCATGAAACTCATGCATTATATTATGAAACATATTTGATAATCACACAAGTCCATAACCTTACCTGTATTTCTCTGAAAAACCTAAGTAATACACAAAAAAAAAAAAAAAAAAAAAAAAAACCCAGGAAACAGAAAAAAAAAGGTTCTTGGGAGATAGTAGCTGTTTCCATGGAGATTATAGAGATTACAAAGAAGAACAGAGGGAGAGAGAAAACCAGGATTTAAAAGATGATCTTCTATATTTTATGGGAACCCCTCTTTAATACTAAACTTCATTTGGGAGATCTTTCCTCAAGAGACTAAATACATCTTTCAACCTCTTCCATTGTATTGCTGATACAGTCCAATGGTCATTTCTTTTAAACAATCATCTAGTATGTTTACTATAAATAAATTGAGGCCATATCAGGCCCAGGTTTCCTCACAGAATTATCTGAGTAGCTGCTATCTGCCAAGCACCAGGGATACATGATGAAAAAGAACTTACAAATGGGTGAGAAAAGCATTCAAATGCTTCTCACATAAATAATTAATTCATTACAACTGTATTAAGTAGAATAAACGACACAAGCACAGGCTGCAAAGAGAGCTCGTGCTGGGGAAACTAACTGGCTCCAAAGTGCCATAAAGGGATTGAGGCCAGCCCGGATTAGAGCTCCCATCCAAGAGCAGGGAGGGAGGGAAACGAGGGTTCGCTCCAGAGAGAGGAGCCCATAGGAGGAGGAGGGGCTCTGAGAGAGGACCACACTCAAGGCTGTGGAATGGTTGAGGTGAGAGTGACTGGATGTGGGGGGACGGGCGGTGGTAAAGCAGGAGCAGGAACCAATATGAAGGGATGGTGGTCTAAGTGGAAACGGGAAGCAGTTAGGGGCCCACCAGTCAGAGCCAAGACCAACTTCAGGATTCAAACTCTGCTAAGTGCATTGGAAGCCTACTTAAGCTACACAGGGATCCACTCAGATTTTTTTTTTCTAAGACTTTATATTTTTCAAACAGTTTTAGGTTCACAGCAAAATTGAGAGGAAGGTACAGAGATTTCCCATAAACGCCCGTCCCCACACATCAGAACATCCCCCATTATCAGTATTTCTCACCAGAGTGGTGTATTTATTACAACTGATGAACCTGCATTGACATCATAATCCAACAAAGTTCAGAGTTCACGTTAGGATTCATTCTCCATCAAACCCTAGATGTTATACCTTCTATTAGTTCAATCCCCAGTTATACATAAGTATTATATAATCTATGGGTTTGAACAAATATATAGTGATGGCATCTAACATTATGGTATCATACAGAGTAATTTCACTATCCTAAAAATCCTGTGCTTTGCCTCTTCCTCTTTCTCTACCTACCGACAATCACTAATATTTTTACTGTTGCCATAGTTTTTCTTTGCCCAGAACGTCAAGGAAAAACTATGTCTTTTCAGGCTAGCGTCTTTCACTTAGTAATATGCATTTAAGTTTCCTCCATGTCTTTTCATGGTTTGACAGCTCATTTCTTTTTAGCCCTGAATATTTCATTGTCTGGATGCTGCACAGTTTATTTATCTATTTAACTACTGAAGGACATCTTGATTGCTTCCAAGTTTTGGCAGTTATGAATCAAGCTGCTATAAACATACATGTGCAGGTTTTTGTGTGGATATAAGTTTTCAACTCCTTTGGATAAATACTGAGGAGCACAATTGTATGATTGCCTGAGAAAAGTATGCTTAGTTTGGTAAGGAATAGCCAAACTGCCTTCCACAGGGATTATATCATTTTGCATTCCCACCAGCAATGAATGAGAGTTCCTCTTTCTTCCATCCTCGCCAGCATTTGGTGGTGTTGCTGTTCTAGATTTTGGTCATTCCGATGGGTATGTGGTGGTATCTCACTGCTGTTTTCATTACATGTCTCGGATGAGCTATCATGTAGAGCATCTTTTCATATGCTTATTTGCCATCTGTACATCTTCTTTGGTGAAGTGTCTGTTATAATCTTTGGCTCACTTTTTAATCTGGTTATTTTCTTATTTTTGAGTTTTATGGTCTTTGGGACACCAAAGATCCTTCTCATTCCTTACTCAGCAAGGGCTCCTCAGCAGCTGACTCAGACTTTGTCAATCAGTTGTCTTCAATCTTGAAGGGATGATGCAATAATGCAGACATTCATTGAGCATTGTCTATGCGCTAGACACTGTGCTAAACACTATCTGAATTATCTAATTTAATTTACAACTCACCTGATAAAATTTGTATTATCTCACTATATAAATAATAAAACTGAGGCCCACAAAGTTTAAGTAATTTAACAAATATCACAAAACTAATATATAAATTACTGTGATCCAAACCCAGGCAGTCTGGCTCCAGGGTCTGCTGTCTGGACCAATACATTCTGCTGCTTTTAAAAAGTGGCTGCAGAGCAGCACATGGGCCCTGCTCATTCCATGGGATAGCCTTGACAAATTATGGACCCTGCCCCTTAGCCTCAGGAGCCCCTGAAGCTTCTGCTCAGTTCTGAACTAAATCTTTACCATGTTAGTAATTCAGCAGTTCCCTCATATTCTTCCAAACCATTCCCTTTTTGTTTAAGATGATCAAGCTACATTCTTGTTTGCTACCAAGAACCTTGACTGACACACTTCTTGTTGCATACCCCATATTGTTATTGGGGTGGAAGTTATTGGAATGGTTCTTGGATTTTAACAAAGGGCAGTTACTTGGACAGCAAGACATTTGATGGAATCCTAAAACTGGAGGTCTTGAAAGATGAAAAGCAAGCAACAATAGCTATACATGCTGAGTACAGGTGTCCTATGAGTCACCTAAGGACATTTAGAGTAAGGGCCCAACCCCTACAGCAGAATTTCTTAAGAACAAACTTGAATGGTGAAAAATCACAGGGAACCAAATGAACATAGAGGTTTGAGGTGTTTAGTACAAGGCCAACCAACTCCTTTGTCAACTGGAGTAAAGAGTTTGCTATGAGCATGTTTATTGATCTTTGAATGACTCTTCCTTTGCTTTCACTACAGATGTGCTCCTCCAAAGACAGAGAATCTGTGCCAGTCAGCACTCTACCCCCAGGGTCCCCAACAGTGCCTGACAGAGATAAATGTCTAAAAATATTTGGTAAAAGGATGGACTTACAGATGGATGGCTGAACAAATGCATAGGAAAATACAGGAATGAGAGATGTTTCAAGATATTTTCATATAGTCTGAGAAATTTAACATATTAGAAAAATGATGGCATAGCCCGTATTTTCTCCTTCATTCTTTTTCACCTTGCTCATAATTTTTATAATTAACATAAGTTGAATTTAACTGCAGACAAAATATACTAATAAAAATTATCACTTTGTAGGCATAAAAGTCACAAAACAATACTAATTTTATTATACTATGAACTACAATTTCTTATTTCATCCACTCAATCTGTTTTTTTGTTTTTTTGTTTTTTTTTTTTGTTTTTTTAGATGGAGTCTTGCTCAGTCATCCAGGCTGGTGTGCAGTGTCATGATTTTGGCTCACTGGAACCTGCATCTCCCAGGCTCAAGCAATCTTCCTACCTCAGCCTCTCAAGTAGCTGGGATTACAGGCATGTGCCACCACATTGGTTAATTTTTGTATTTTTTATAGAGATGGGGTTTCGCCATGTTGACCAGACAGGTCTTGAACTCCTGACCTCAGGTGATCCACCCACCTCAGCCTCCCATAGTGCTGGGATTATAGGCATGAGCCACTGCACCTGGCCCCAGTCAGCTTTTCAAAGTGGACGTGACCACAGTCTACAGATAAAGAAGAGAACTGGAGGCCCAGGAAGGATCAAAGCGTCCACAACCAAGACACATAGACGTGGCATTCACTCCTAGCTTTTAAATAGACATTCTTATGTATCTTTTCCATGTCACTTTACTGCATTAATTATCTACACTGGTTAACAAATTACATAAATACCTAGCAATTATAAACAACAACCACTTATGAGCTCACAGATTCTATGGACCCAGGATTCAGAAGTGGCCTGGCTGAATCCTCTAGTCCAGGGTCTCCCATTAAGTTGCAGTCAAAATGTCAGTTAGGGCTACTGTCATCTCAACGCTCAACTGGAGCTGGAGAATCCATGCTCAGAATGTTCATTCCTCTGCCTGGCAAGTTGCTGGTTGGTGGCAGGTGCCTTAGTTTTCTCATGCACCTGTCCACGAGACTGCCTAGGTGTCCTCGTGGCATGACAGTTGGTTTGGCCAGAGCAAATGATCCAAGAGAAGAAGGAGGGAGCTACAACGTCTTCTGTGACCTACCCTCAGAAGTTCAGCTCTGTCATTGCCAAGTGTCCTATGAGTTATGTGGGTCAATGTGGGAGAAGACTATTAGCTCATGAATAGAAGATCAGAAAGTGGGGATTGCGGAGGGGCATCTTAGCAGCCGGACAGGACAAGAACTTCACTCAGAACTTAAAAATGAGCTTCAGGAAAGATGCAAGTCTGTAAGACCAAAAGCCAAGACACTTTCAGGCCTGCTGTCATTATCTCTGTAACATCATCACCTACTATGGGGACATCAGCCTTTTTTGCTTGCATTTAGAAATCCTACTTGTGAAAAGGTCACATTACAAACAGATGCTTCTTTTGGAGGGCTGATAGGCTATCGATAAATATCCCATGTGAATTTACACAAGAATATGTACTATAGGCGCTCTAACAAAGTCTTGCCCCTGGCTTCTCCCACTTAGGTCCAAGTGAAAAAAAGAAAAAGAGGCAAAATGATTATCTTCATGATGTAAGAGAAGTATATGCTCATTCCCTGCTGTTCCCAGACTCCCTCACCTCCACAAACAAAAAGAAGCTGTCTCTTGCAGCTGGGGATTTGCTCGATTAGCAGAATGCTGCAGATCAGTCCAGAAAATGAGCAGAATCCAGGGTACCACATATAGTTAAGGGTCAGGGTCCAGAGTCCAGGTCACTCCATAGAGTTAGCAGGGTCCATATTGCTCTTCTTAGCCCCCTTTTTAGAAACCGTAGAAGATCGCTGTCCACAGAGCAGGTCTTGGAGCCAGACTGCCTTGGTTCAAATCTCAGCACCCTACCTGTTATTTTTGTGACATTTTCCAAGTTACTTAAACTTGATGGGCCTCAGCTTCAGTACCTGTATAGTGAAGATAATAATAGTACTGACTCCACCAGGTGTGGGCAGATTAAATTAGGTAATTCTCATAAAGAGAAAGGATCTTTGCTATACTCTTGCCAAACTTACCCACTCTTTATATCACTAAAAAAAAATAAAAAATAAAAAAAAAAAAAACTGACTCCTCGGGAGAGTGTGTAGTTTTCCCCAAGATAATACAGATGGTCGAGCTATGCCTGCAACTCATCCGCTGACTCCCAGGACCAGGGTGGGCACTGACTTAGTCCAGACCGGATGCAGGAGAGGAGAATAAGGCAGGTAAAAAGGAAGGTAATTGCACAAAAACTCCGTTTAAGTCCACTGCTTTTAAAATTAAAAAAAAAAAAGAGTAATTTTTGAAAATGCCTTTTGAAAAGCAGCTTAAGTGTTTAAGCTATGGAGTTGGCCAAGATCCTCTTCAAAGGCCAATTCTCCAGGCCGCAGAATGGGATCAGGTACACGTGAAGTGGATGACTGGAACACAGCCACGTTTCAGTGACCCATTTTCTCCTTCATTCGTCAAATGGAAAATGACTGCCCTAGATGCCTCCCTTAAGGGATGGCTTTTGAGGGATTTAGAGTCTTAGTGCTGCTGGCAGAGGTTACAAAATAACTGTCAAATTCCAGCGTCTTCTCCTGGAAAGAACCTGGAAGTTTATCTATTTGAACCACCTACTAAACAGGGGAAGAAACTGAGGTGTAACATATTCTAATATTGTCTTGATACTACAGAGCAAATAAGTGCAGAACCAAGGCTGGTACTGAAACCTCTCTCTGAACTCTTTCTTCCTCCATCACTCAGGCCTTAATTTAAAAGTTGGCTATGGAGTTGGGGAGAGATAGCATGGGGAGAAATGCCAGATATCGGTGATGGGGAGGAAGGCAGCAAATCACACTGCCACGTGTGTACCTATGCAACAATCTTGCATGTTCTTCACATGTACCCCAAAACCTAAAATGCAATTAAAAGAAAAAAGTTGGCTATGGGGGCAGGATTCTGTAAACATTATATTTTGTTTCAGTTCATCTGGAGAAGTCTCACTTTTGCGCTATTGTGGCTTCACACACAGAGAGCTCCACTAAACTTAGAATCAGAAGGGATGGAAACAACTACCTACTGCATACCTACTGTGCGCCAGGCACCTGCTCCTTGTCTCATGCATAGCCTGTGTTGCCCACATTACTGAAGACTCCATGAGAACAAGAACTCTGTCTACAGTTTCTGACCTTTGTGTCGTTATCCCTCAGCTCAGGGCTTGGCATGTAGTAGACAGTCAATAAACGTATTGAGTCAAATATCTCACTTAAATCATAAGATAACAGATGAACACTGAGTTATAAATTGGTGAACTTAGCTGAAATCTGTTGAAAGATGTGTTCGAGCCATTCAGAGTGTAAATGTGGGAACTGGGCATAATTTTGTGACCTTCAGAAAGAGAAAGTCCTTGGGGGATCTATTTTAATATAAAAGTAAGATTGCTGCAAATCCAACAAATATAGTGTTGCTGGTACATAGGACCTTTCGAAGTACTCTAGAGGTTAAATACATCTCCAAGCAGTTACGCTAGCTCTGCCTGTTTACTCAGCAAATTCTCTTTCATCATGGATAGGAGAAATGTAAACTGCAGTGGGGCCTTGGGCTGTACAACTGTCATAGATTTCAAAGTCACTAAAGTCCAAATTACCCAGGGTTTCATATTCTTCACATTCCAAGTACTTGGTCTGACAGTATCTCTTCAGATTCTAGCTAACTATGCAAAATGAAGCATAATATAGTTGAAATAATAAATAATAATGATATAATCATAATTATAAAGTGCCAGACACTGTTCTGAGAGCTTTCCATGTATTATCTAATCTGATCGTTACAACAAACCTAAGATGTAGCTTTTTACTATTACTATAATAACCCCCATAGTATGGATGAGACGCTGAGGAAGAAATAAATACCTAGGCCCAGCAGATCAACTGCTTCTACATTCTGACTCTGTTCTTTCTTGTCTGTCATTATTCTCCTTGTGAATGGATGGGTAGGTGGGTACGTGGGCAGGTGGATGAACAGATGGATGGGTGAATGAAAGGATGGAAAGAGAAGGGAACCACCGAAGGATGTGTCACCACTGTGGTGATACAGTTTTTAAGTGCCTGACTTGATCTATAATTCATGGTGTAGACAGTTTTTGCAGTGGCTGAGTCCTACTGGATTGATTTGGGAGGCCAGGCATGGTGATTACGTGTACGGACTCTGAAATCAGATGTACACCCTCCACATGCCAGCTCCAGACCAACAAGCTGTCTGTCTTTGTGTATGACTTTTCTGAGCCTCAATTTCTGTCTCTATATAAAATGGGAAAAATAAATTATCTATTGAGAAGTGTATATGAGAATCGAATATAATGTCAGCATGTAGTAGGTGGTCAGTAAATGTGTTGAAAGACTGAGTGAACAAGTCACCAGTGTATCATTGGCAGCCCACAAGGATTCAACAGGTCTCCCTTATGTTATGACTTGAACTACACAACCACCCAAACACAACAAAACTGAAAATCCCCAGATTTATAGTTTAAATCCTCACAAATATAATTCAGTATGTAGCCGAAGTATTTTGGCTTCACTGACGCTGAAGTCGTCAAAATGAACTAAGAGCTAACTGCAATTTACAAAGTCAAGTAATATTCCTAATCCTGTGTATCTCTGAACTGCAGATTTGCAATTTACCAAAAACAATTGCATTTCTAAAGAGGGTGAGGAGAGTGGGGAGGAAGTATTTTCACTGGGGGACTACAAGGTTAGGACAGGGTTTAGCTTCTGTGTTTTGCTCCTTCAATTCAATCCTTGCTCCCAGCCTAGGGAGAAGGCATTATCTAGTGCTTAAGTGGGAAATCCTTGCCCACAAGGTCATGAGGCTGGTGGGTGGTGGGTTTATCTGAGTCTCCTATAGGCAGCTCATCAATTCCTAGGTAACCATTGTGCCTCCAGCTGGAAAAAACAAGATCATTTTAAAGCTTTCCTAGGACTCATCTTTACTAGAATATGCACCAAATGGTGGTTTCCCCATATTCCCTTGATCCTCTTTAGAAGCACACTTTTCTCTATCAAAGAGAAGATGAAAAGGACATTCATGTTGTAAGGGAAAGCAAAGGCCTCACTGGTATGCTCTACATACATCAGTACTTAGTAAGATGAAGGGAAAGCTGGATTGTGGAGCCAGAAACCACGCTCCCTTCCTGGAGTCATACCCTGTTTCTCTCATCGCTAACATGGAAAGATAAAAGAAAGAAAGGACCAGGAAAATCATCCTGGAAGCTTTTGGAAACAAAACTGGGACAACAAAGAAGATGTGAAAGAAAAATAAAAGGAACAAAAAGAAAGCTTTAAATGTAGAATTAAAAACATAGGTGATAAAAGAATAGGCAAAATGCCTCTAGAAAAGAGAAGGGATTGCCAGCAACTCTCCACGCTAGACCTAGGAAGACAAGCGGGAGCCAGAAGAAAAGGAAGGCGACATGGGATGAAGTGTGTGCCGACACACAGAGGGAGGGAAGGGCGTGGAGATGCGGGAAATGGGGCGCTGCACCAGGCGTCTCCAACACTGAGCAGGTGTGAGAGCCGTGGCAGGGACGACTGGAGGTGGTGTGGGCCATGGAAGGCCCTGGTGAGCCACTGCAAGGTCTTATTGTCACAGTGTCTAGGCCAGAGTTTCTCAAGGTGTGATACTCATACAACCTCCTCAACATCACCCCAGATGGTTGCTAAAATTTCAGATCCCACATCCTCCCTGAGGCTCAGCAATTTCACAAGACAGAATGTAGATGATGAGCCTGGCATGGCGCCACCAACTCCCGGTGGTGATCTTCCTTGTTTACACTGAGTTGGTGACTCCCTACCAGGCACAGGGGAGCCACCGAAGGCTTTTAAGCAGGAAATTGACATTCATATTTCACTTAATAAATATTTTTATCACCCTTTATGCTTTATAGGATTTACAACAATAATCCATTTCATATATAAAGTATACATTCTTGCCCAGGCATGGTGGCTCATGCCTGTAATACCAGCACTTTCGGAGGCTGAGGCAGGCTGATTGGACGAGATCAGCAGTTTGAAACCAGCCTGGCCAGCATAGTGAAATCCCATCTCTACTATAAATACAAAAAAAAAAAAAAAAAAAAATTAGCCAGGCACCATGGTGGGTACCTGTAATCCCAGATACTTGAGAGGCTGATACAGGAGAATCACTTGAACCTGGGAGGCAAAGGTTGGGGTGAGCCGAGGCTGAGGTTGCACCACTGCACTCCAGCCTGGGCTACAGAGTGAGACTCCATCTCAAAAAAAAAAAAAAAAAATTAGCTGGACATGGTGGCACATGCCTGTAATCTCAGCTACTTGAGAGGTTGAGAATCGCTTGAACCCGGCAGGAAGAGGTTTCAGTGAGCTGAGATCGTGCCACTACACTCCAGCCTAGGTGACAGAACGAGACTCTATCTCAAAAAAATTAAAAAATAATAAAATATATATCCTTATGAGCATATAGTAGCATACTTACATATTTCCATAGTAAATTATAAGATCTGTGAAGGTGAGAAACTTATCTTTTTTTCTATTTACTTTAAAGCCTTAAGAGTTAATACAATGGCGACCTGCCACATATCAGGAACTCATATTTATTAAGTGAAAAAAGTCACAAATAAATGCAGTCTGTCAGGAGTCAAAATGACACATCAGAAGATGGAGATCTGAGGCAAGGTGGGAAACTTGGAAAACCCAGGTGAGGGAGTTATGGTCTGAAATAAGATGGTCAAAGTTGCTATGGGGAGGAAGGGGCAGAGTGGAAAGAATCTGAAAATATCTCCTGGATTTGGCAGGGATGCCCATTAGACCAAAGGAATTAGTAGACATGTCCAGAGAATTCCATGCTTCCTTCCTGGTACCAAACCTACGACCACTCTGGCCCATGGTCTATTTGTGTAAATAAAGCTTTATTGGAACATAGTCACAGCCATTTGTTTATGTATTGTCTGTGGCTGCTTTCTCACTATAAGAGTAGTTGTTGACAGGGAGCACATGGCCTGATAAACCTAAAATATGTACCATCTATCTTGCCCTTTACAGAAAATGTGCACTGACCCCTGATTTAGGAGCTCATTTAGTTCTCTGCTGTTGTAGAAGTTACGCTGAATTCAGAGGGAGTAGCAAATGATAATTTTCCAGCAGCACATGGCTAATTTAAGCAGAGGAAAAGTGAAGTGTGGGATTTCTGACTTGCAAAATTGCCAGCATGTACTGGTGGCCACACAGTGCATGTGTGTGAGGTTCCCTGCACAGGCAAGCCCAGAAAATTACACCAGAGGCTGGGCTTCTGAATCCATGCAGCACTCCTACTCCACGTCCCCAAATCAGCACACAGCAAAAGGAACTGGGGAAAGTTATGATCACAGCGCCTCTATAATTTTGTGATGAAGAATGACACGGATTTGCAGGAATCGTAGCTGATAGAATAATCAAAGAAAGACGTTAAAGGACTCAGGCCATTTTGCCATAAACATCAGCAGTCTCCAAAAACGTCAGTTCTCAGGCAGTAAGAGTATTTGTTGATATTTTTCCAGAACCACTTTCCACAATTGCCAAAATACTGTGAGGGAAGAAAACCAGATAAACAAGTCAGAAACCAGAAGAAGGCACAAAGCAGCAGTGGCAGGGACATTTAGAAACTTCCAGGACCGCAGGATCCTGAACTCATAAAATCGAAAAGAATCCTCCAAGTCCGTGACAGTCTGTCACTAGAGAGCGTCGTCCTCAGATTATCAACAACCATGAAGATCTCTAATGCCTATCAACAGCCTCAAGGACCAGGCAATCATTAGAAACACAGGCTGAATTGATTCAGTACTCAAGCTGGGGAGAGGATGATGATGAATGGCCAGTTTTTCTCTGTTTCATCCTCTTCAAGGATGACTCCACTCCACCCTGAACCTCAGCTCTTTACACATCCTGACTCAGATCTGGACTGAGGTAGGGCTCAGACTCCTGCAGTGGGGGCCCTGGCATCGTGTAGCCAACGCTCCTATATTCGGAGAGCTTGGGTTTTTCTGTTTCCTCTTCCAATCCACAGCAAAGGGAACTGGAGAGATAAGAAGCAGGCCCCCTTTCAAAGTCTGTGAGTCACTTTAAAATAGAGATTGGCCATGGACCCTGGGTCCAGAATGCATCAGTTGAAATCCCAGGTGACCTAAGGGAGTTACTTCATCCATGTACTCCACTCCAACAGCTATAAAATGAATAGAACCATAGAACTTTCCCCCTCAATTTGCTATAAGGATGAACTGATTTAATATACGCAAAAGCACTGTGAATGAGGCCAGGACTGAGGAAAGCATCCTGTAAGGACTAAATATTGTTTCTTTGTTGTACCAATAGTTTACACCCTTATTTTGAGTGATCCACCATGTTAAGCAGTTTCTATTCATTATTTATTCCATTCCATTCATTATCCCATTTATTACTAGAAGGCAGAAAGAATACCTACATTTTGCAGATGAGGACACTGAGGCACAGGTAAGGGACATAATTTGCTCAGAGGCACATGGCTAGTAAGCAGTGGAGCCAGGAATGGAAGATTCCATAGACTGCCTGGCTTCAAAGCCTGTGAGTTCAAGAACCCAGTGCCATACTGCAGTGCCTGAGACACCCACAGCCCCAGAAGCTAAAGCCTTCCTCCAAATGCAAAACACTAGCCTGGAGGGAGAAACATACCCACCCTGGAAGTGGAGATAAAGGGACATGGCAAAGGTCCCAGAGCCAATTCACACCAACAGGGGCTTCACCCAAACAGGGCAGAGTAGGCTGTCTAACCCAAGAGCTGTTCATTCTCAGGCCCCCATGCCTTGGAGTATACATTTGTGCCTGCTTCAGACTATTTAAGATTGGGGAAAAGAAGACAGTTCTGCACTCGCAAGCATTTCTTCTAGCATGGCCTCTAGGTGACCCTGTTTTGACTAATGAAATAAAAGAATAAATATTCTGGGAGGCTTCCGGAAGGATTTTTTTTTTTTTTTGAGACAGAGTCTCGCTCTGTTACCCAGGCTGGAGTGCAGCAGTGTGATCTCGGTTCACTGCAACCTCTGCCTCCCGGGTTCAAGCCATGCTTCTGCCTCAACTTCCCAAGTAGCTGGGACTACAGGCGTGTGCCACCACGCCTGGCTAATTTTTTGTATTTTTAGTAGAGATGGGGTTTCATTGTGTTAGCCAGGATGGTCTCGATCTCCTGGCCTTGTGATCCACCTCCCTCAGCCTCCCAGAGTGCCAGGATTACAGGCGTGAACCACTGGACCCAGCCTCTTTTCTTATGCCCTGAACACAAATGTGATGTTGGGTGCTATGGTCATTGTATTGCAACAATGTGGCAACAAGCCAATAGCTAAGGATGGCAAAGAATAGCTCCGCCCTGAACCTCAGCTCTTTACAGATCCTGATTCAGATCTGGACTGAGGAAGGGCTCAGACTCCTGCAGAGAGGGCCCTGGCATCCTAGAACCAAACCTCCTGTATTCAGAGAGCTTCGGCTTTCCTATTTACTCTTCCAATCCACAGCAAAGGGAACTGGAGAGATGAGGATCAGATGCTCATTTAAAAAACAAGAAGTCAATCCTTTGTTATAAGTTTCCTTTTTTAATGCCAGTCACTGGTCACCTCCAGACTAGTTAAGTAAACAGGAGTTGAAGCCACTCTCAGTCACATGTACTCTTGCTGAAAGCTAACAGAATTCCTGGCTCACACTGCAAGGCAGCTCAGGAGTGTTAAGCAGATTGCTGAGGCAGGAAGTGGACCAGGTGTTGGGGACGCATCCTGGTCATCAAGGAACGACTCACCAATTCTCATTTGTAAAATAAGGAAATAAAGCCAGATGTCAGCAAAGGTCTGTTTCAGTTCTAAGATGTTATAACTTTTTGTAATGAAGAGATTACAGAAAATCCTGTCAAGGGGATTTGAAAAGCCCTGCGACATGATGAAGGCAGAGTACACATACAATGAATTACCACAAAAATATTTAATCATGACCTCAGGATTGACACTTAACTTCTCTTGGTTTTCAAGTCCATGTCAAGGTAGGCAAATGAAATGTTAAACCAATATACTATTTCTATAGGGCTAGCTATTTAGGACCTGCGCAAGGTTCTTGTACATATTACATTTAACTCTGAAGAGAACACTATGAAATGAGTAGGATCACTCTGTTTGATAAAACATGAAGCTCAGACTTCAGTAGTCGATGTAAGTCATCCTGGGACCTCACAGTCAGCCACGACTATTGGGATTTAAACCCAGGCCTGCCTTCCTCTATAAGACATGGCCACATTGACACTGTCCCGTGATTTTTTTTTAAAACCAGCACATACTCAAAAATGATGATCTTCTCTCTGTTTCGTTCAACCCACGAGGGTGGGAGAGGGTTGCCTATTCTCCACCTATTAACCACCCACCCATAGCAGTGTGATTCATGTGGCTGTCATCCTGCCCAAATGACAGATGAGCTGTCAGCCTTCTCTCAGAAGCCTGAGTCAACTCTATGACCAGCTGAATCAATTATCCAAGGTTGGCTTGATAGATGATGATAATGATTATAATGATGATGATGATAACAAATCCATCAATGTAAATGCTTCCAGAAACAAAGAAGAAATCAAAAGAAAAAGGAAAAAAACAAAGTATTGCATATATATGTAATATGTAATAATGTATGTCGAAGTTTTCCACATATATGTACTTGCCATTTTAAGTGTCCTGCACATGTTGTTTATTTTAATAATGATAAATGATAATGTATATATGTACATATAGGTGGAATGGTTTACTGATTTCTACTTTGTCATATACCAAAGGCCATTTGGGGACAACACATTGTTCCACTGCTCTTGGCATTTATTTTTGTTTTCATAGCTGTGCAGAATACTTTCCTATTTGGTAGAGCAAGTCACATTTAAGTTCTTTCAAGGATTCATGAGGGTGCGATAAAGGTTCCAGCGTTCTGCTACAAATGAAGTCAACTCCAAGGGAGGCAATTTTATTGTTGAGTGCATATTTTTAAAAAGAGTCAAGAAAGAACTTCAGAGCTGTGGGTTTCCAACTCTCACTCAGAGAGCGCTCAGGTCCTACAATGCTACCTGGAGACACTGGGGAGAGGAGGGCCGGGTAAATGCCAGGACAACTGAGCCAGGCTCAGGACCCTAACTCATGAGTCAACCCAAGTAGCTCTTCTCTCTGTCCATCTTCTATATAGAGGTTTTCTGTCCAACATCATTTGGAAATCAGGGAGTTGGTGCCTTTTAATATATAAAAGAAAATGCTAGGGAATTACCCATCTGGCAAGGACCAGTGTGAGATGCAAAGATACAAGGTAGGTCAAAACGTGGAAATGAGAGGAGGGAGGTCCAGGGAATATCTCAACCTGGGTCCAGATTTGGGCAGTCACTGCCAGCCTAACCTGGCTGAGTTTCAGTCATGGCATCTCTGATGTTTCTGAGTGGTATCTATAGTTTCCTCTGTATTTTCATCCAAAAATTAACTAATGGCAGGCTATTTACATTACATTTCATAACAATTGAAAGAGCAAGAAGTAATAATAAAGTATTCCCAAAAGAACATCATAACACTCAAAATGTTTGTGATCTCGGTCCATTGGCACATCTGTGTTAATAAATAAAGCTGAAGATTACAAAGATCTCAGCCCCAAAAAGGAAGTTTCTATTCCTAAATTTTTGGTGAAAAGCACATATGGAGTCCGTGCTTCATCAGCCTTTCTGTTGCTAAGCAGGTTGGGGGAAAGAGAGAGAGAAAAGAGATGGTAAGTATCTTTAAATTCTTTAAAAGCCAGTGGGGATGAAATGGCCAGTACCAAATAATTGTAATTCAAAGTAGGACACACACAGTAAGAGCAGTGACAGCAGGAGAGACAGGGCCAGTCAGGAGTTAGCAACGGGAGAGACCACTGAATCAAGGAACTCAGGAAGAGTAGGGGAGGACTATATCAGGAAAGAGGGGGGTGCCGGGGCCTCCAGACAGAGCAAAGTCCACTGTGAGAAGTTCCATAGCCATGGTGCAGCAGGAAGTGCCTGGAATCCCAGCTGCACCACCTCCTAGCTGCAGCATCTGAGCTTCAGCTCCTCTGGGTAAATGGCTTGTCTGGGTGTTTTGAGGACACCATGGCATAATTTCTGGGGTGAACATACAGTGCTCCACAAATACCGAAGGTCCTGTAACCAAGTGGCAACTCAGAAGGAGTATAATGAGAAAGAGGAAGTAGCCAGCATGGGCACCTCTTTCAGGGAGGGAGTTGGTAAAGAGCAGCAGCAGTGAGATGTAATCTAAGACGTTGCAGAAGGGAAGAACGTTTCAGAGGAGGCTTGAACTTGATCCCTGAGCAATCCTTAGGAGAAGAGCCAAGTAGAATGAGACTTTAAGGTATAAAGAAAGGCCCACTCGTCGAGAAAACCCTTTGATGGGTAGTAATTATCATTATTAAAATAATGAACATGCAAAGGGCACTTAAAATAGCAAGTATGCTGCAATTTTGAGTTGTATGTTCTCATTTGATTTGTCTATGACTGCTAAGATATCAGTACCTTGCATCTATTTTAACAGAAATGTCTGTATTCACTTAAATGTCTGTATTCACTCATTTCTTCATCAGGTAGTATTTGACTGCCAAAGCCATGCACCAGGCACTGCCAGACAATGGAAATGAAGACAGGAGGAAGGGGCAGACCATCGTTGACTTCAAGAAGTTTGCAGCCTATCATGGAGGATGGGGAGATGTCACTGAGCTAATGTCAACCCAATGGATACATGACTTGGACACGATGCTCAGGAGAGAGTCTTCACTCCCTTCTGAGACGCAAATGGACATCTCCTTCGTCTGTATGCCTTGTTCCTAGGGTGGGGCTTACCAAATAACCTCCTTTCAGATCCAGAACTTCAGACCTCCAGACCTGTCAAAAACCTCCCCCAACACATAGCACAGGATGCCAAGAGGGAAATACAACACCCACTCCTTGGAACAGAAGTTTAATTGGCATTTTTGAGTTCTCTGGCCTCAGTAATATCCACAGACAGGGTCCTCTTCGGGGTCTTCTGAACACATGAAGCATTAGCCATGGAATTCTGGAGAAGGTGAATATTCTAAGAGAGGAGGGAGGAAGACAGGAGGATTGCTGAAGTGACAGTGAAATTCCAAGATGGAAAAAAACAGAATGGAAGGATTTCAGGATATTGTTCCATCATCCCAACAGAGATCCTTGCGGCTGGATGGCAGTGGGCCCACTGCCCAGAACATCTGAGGAGAAAAACAAGTCAGCACATATCCTCACGGGAAAGGCATCCATCATTCTATACCACCACGGTAAGTGCCTGACTGCACTGTCCCTGCACTGGCACTGGAGTGTGGCCCTCAGCATGACAGACACTGTGTCTTTCTGTACCTTGGCACTTTTAATTTACCCAGCCATATTATGAGACTTTTGTGAATGCAGAAGGATACATTTGGAAGCTGAGAAGAACTATCAGCTTTACTCATTATTTAAAGAACAATTAGTGAAGAAACAGCCACAAGCTGGAATCACAGGCTTGAGGGCAATTTTGCAATTAAGAAAATTGGAGGCTGCTGTTTCAGGAGACACACTGTCAAGTCGAAAGCAGGAAGAGAAAGGGATACACAAAGCGAGCTGGGCTCTTGTAATATCCAAGTCAATTCTGGGACTCGATTTAGGTAGTTCTGAAGTAGAGAAAAGTGGGAGAGAGGCATTCATTGAAGCTGCGCTTACGTATCAGATGTTTATACCCAAAGGCCATCTGTCAATTGCCCTTCATGATCCTTTCCTAGCAGATGTTTATGAAGTGCCCACTCTGCACCTGGCTCTACCCTCCAATCCCGCAGGCACTGTGAAGGGTTCATCATATCCCCAATTTACAGATGGAGTATCTCAGGCTTCAAGGTCAATCACTTTGTCCTGAGATCACAGTAAGTAAGGCATGGTACCACAAGAGAAACTCCGGGCTGATCAAATCCAAATACTTTGTTCCTTTCATTGGTGGAGCTGCCTCTCTAAAATCCTCTCTCATGCTGTGCACCCTTTCTGACCACCCAGAAATGCAATCCCCAACCTTGGCCTTTCTTGGTGTCATCATTTGAGGCTTGTGCCTTTGCCCAACCTACACTTTGCTGAATGCAACTGCATGCAGCCAGAACTTCAGGAGCCCAGCTCTGCAAACACCAAAAAAGCTCTCCCCTCTCAGCTAAGTGTGACTTGTACCCAGCGCCCTGCTCAGCCCTCATCTCATGTTCACCTGGCTGCTAACCTGTCGCTGTACATCCTGGTGCAAGCTTCACCTGATGGATTGATCGATCGATTGATTGACCGATTGAGAAATGGAGTCTCTCTTCGTTGCCCAGGCTGGAGTGCAGTGGTACAATCTTGGATCACTGCAACTTCTGCCTCCCAGGTTCAAGCAATTCTCCTGCCTCAGCCTTCCAGGTAGCTAGGATTACAGGCATATGCCATCGCACCCAAATAATTTTTTTTTTTTCAGTAGAGATGCTGTTTCACTGTGTTGGCCAGGCTGGTCTCAAACTCCTGACCTCAGGTGATCTGCCTGCCTCAGCCGCCCAACATCCTAGGATTACAGGCATGAGACACTGCACCTGGCCTCACCTGTTTTTTTTTTTTAATCTGATGTAAGGCTTTAGCCTGGACACGTGTTCTTCCCTCTTCCAACAAGAGCTCCAGGTCTTGCTCATACGCAGAGAACCTGGAAGGGGCCTGCAGTGGAGGGTAAAGCCCCTCTGAGTCAGGAAGACAGACTGGACCCTATTCTTGACTCCTCTTGTCTGGCACTGAAACTGAGACAGATCAAAGCAAGCAAGAGAGCTAGCTGCACTGTGACCCAGTTAAAGAGAGTGGGTCAGAATCTCGGTCAGGAGAGAGAAGTAGGTCAGTGGCAGGCCAAGAGCAAAGCAAACCTGGAGATGAAATCGGAAAACCCAGAGATGATGCCTATGAGTAGATAAGAGCAGGAACAGATGCACCAGAAAGGCAATGTGACCAGGTGGGCAGCTGCATCCAGAGTCTGAGATCCAGAGTGAAGGATGCTACCACCATGTCCCCTGATGATGCTTTCGTGGAAGAGCAGTGGCCTGGCTCTAGAGTGTGTTCACTAATGATAGCTGGAGAAATTAATGACCGAACAACTAAATTTAAATCAGAATGATGTTGCGTCTTACAAGGTGAGAAGTAAGGACAAATTAATAATCTCTGCCAATGCAATGAGTGATATATCAGAGACCACTCTATTTTTAAAGCTCTTGGTTAACTATATAAAGGGCTGGGATGTTCTGTTTGATTTACTTCATGTCTAGTTCAGGAGGTGAACTAAAAGTTTTGCATCGACCTCAGCAGTTATAAGTTTTTTTTCCTTTCCTGAATAACTATAGTGCAGCAAATTTATATAAACTATACTTTGATGATTCAGGATCAGGCAGTTGTGTCGTCAGTGAAATGCTGACTATGAACAGATAGAAATATGGATTAAGGAGTTGTGACAAGGTGGAGAGAAGAGAAGCAGATCCCAGAACTAAAGAGGGGGATAAAATATCCTTTCTGGCTGTTTTCCCATAATGCATCTCCTCACTCAGAAAACAAACTCCGAATTAGTCATCAGTCACTAAAAGTTCTAGGTAATTGTTGTCTTCCCCAAATGTTGATTGGAAGATCCCATCCAGTCTGTGCTATAAAGTGCAGGAGAAATTGAAGAACATAGTCCATGATTCACCACATGCTATCTTATACCAGTTGCTGCTCAATATACTGGAGGGTTCACCTGAGGATGAACAGAACTAGAACATTTGAAATTGGGGAAGCAAATTTCAAACATCTCAGAGGCATCGCTGCTGGACTATTTAACTTATACATAGTTACAAGTTAAATGTGGCCTGTGTTGTCAAATATGGTGGTCACTAGCCACCACATTTCGTTACTTACATTAAAATTAATTAAATTAAATGTTAAAAATCCATTTCCTTTATTTTACTAGCTACATTTCAAGTGTTCAGGAACCATGTGGCAACCGGCTACCATAATAAACAACGTGCATAGGATATGTTTTATTACCACAGAAAGTTCTAGTGGACAGTATTGCCTTAGACCTCACTTCTAATGCTTCTGAAATACAGGGTACAGAGAAGCATGGTAAATGACACTTTGCGAAAACAAGCAGACAACTTCAACATGTAAAACTTTGTATAAGCCAAAGGGCTCACACTCTCAAAATAGTCAATGTTATAAGTGCAGTGTTGAGAAGGGAAATTTGGAGGACTGTTGTAGATTTAAAAAGAATAAAGATACAATATCAAAAGACATGCATGTACTTTGATTGGATTCTGCTTCAAAAATATCTATAAGCAAATTTCTTGAAAAACTGGGAAAATATGAATGTAGAGTAGACATTAAGTAGTATGAAATATCATTTATTTACTTAAGTGTGATGATGTCATTGGAGTTTGACTGAAAATCGTCTTATTCCTAGGAGAAGCCCTGGTGAAGTATTTAGAGTACACTGTCTTAAAGTCTGCAACTTATTTTCAAATGATAAAAAAAAAAATGCATAAGAATATTTTATGCAAATTATGCATTCATGTGCTGATAAAGAAAATATTACAAAATGTTAACAATTGTTAAACCTGGAACTAGGAACTATGGTTAACTAGCCTGGTGACATATTTAGACTCCCTTAAAATCTGCAACTTATTTTCAAATAATCTAGAAAAATATGTATATGAATATTTTACACAAAATATGCATTTGTGTGCTGATAAAGAAAAAATTACAAAGTGTTAACTATTGTGAAACCTGGAACTAGGAAATAACATCATGCCTTTCTTCAGTATTTCTGGATGATTGAAACTTTCATAATAAATTTTTGTGAAACAATATCCCTGTGGAATTTACAGAGCCTGACGTGTCAAAACTCCAAGAAAATTTGTATTTGACAGCCCTTTTTGCTTTTCTTGCCTAGTAATGGAGCACTTCCATTCCTCTAACACGGGTTTATTTACATGGGCGTCAAGGAGATCAAATGAGAGGAATAATTTTATTGTGTTTTCTGAGTCAGCTGTTAGCTCTTCATGACTCTTTATGGACAGAAGAAAGCCTGCACATTTTACTAACGTGAAATTTTCAACATGTATCTCCCAATCCCAAGCCAATCAATTTCATTATGAGCCCGCTTGATAAACTTCCTTTATTTGCTACCCTACACTCCTCCTTTTTCTTTTTGAGTAGGCTGTTACAATTTACATGGAATATTTACATTTGCCCATTAAATAGCAGGCACCTAATTTCTCCTGTATCTGTCACAACTTGCTTTTGATTCAGCCAGCTCTAACAAGAGTCTCCTCTTAAACATCACGACTGAAAATTTTAAAAATTGAAGCATTTTTGCTATTACTTTCAAAGGCAAAAGCTGCAATTACTTTTGCACCAACCTAATAAATATATTAATTGAAAATTAGAGGCCAGGCACAGTGGCTCACGCCTGTATTCCTAGCACTTTGGGAGGCTGAGGATGGCAGACCACCTGAGGTCAAGAGTTTGAGACCAGCCTGGCCAACATGGTGAAACCTCATTTCTGCTAGAAATACAAAAATTAGCCAGGCATGGTGGTGCATGCCTGTAATTCCAGCTACTCGGAAGGCTGAGGCAGGAGAATTGCTTGAGCCAGGAGGCAGAGGCTGCAGTGAGCCAAGATACAGCCACTGCACTCCAGCCTGGGTGACAGAACAAGACTGTCAAAAAAGGAAAAGAAAAAGAAAGTGAAACAGGAGGAGGAGGAGAAGGAGGAGAAAGAGAAAAAAGGGAGGGGAGGGCAGGACAGAGCAGGATAGGGAAGGGAAGAAGGGAGGGAAAGAAAGAAAGTAAATAAATTACAGGAAAAGAAGAAGAAAACATAAAAAGTAATCAAGTTCCTGGGATTCAGGAACTCAATGATGAAGGGTTAGACCTAGGAAAGGGAAGACAAATAATTTTTTACAAGGCAACCAGTGACTAGGCACATCTCTGAACAGACCTAGGGGCCTTAGGTGACAACTAATTTCATATTAAGCTAATGCTGATTGAGGACCCTGAGAAAGGAGCAGGATGTATGTGTGACGTCTTAGGAACTAGGGAAGCAAAGTAGGAAGAAAAAAATCAGGGTAACAGAAAGCATTAAACTTACCTATTACAACTGGACAATGGACTTATACTGATACCAAGAGATGGATATGGAAACCTCTGCCCAAAAATATTAGAGATTCCTCAATTAATTATGTAACTATATGTCTTGAGGCAGGTGGCACAGCAGGAGAAACGTAAGATTAGAAAGCATATACAACCTCTGAATTGTCATGCTAATGCTAGCTAACTAAGGATTAACATTTTGGGGATAAAAAGGGGTAGCGATTTTAATTTTGGCTTTTTAACATGCTTACATTTACAGACCTCAACACAGAGCACTCAGCACATTCTGAAACTAGCAGCATTAATTGGGAAAATAGAATAATAAATGCAGTGCAACTAACACAGCAGTTGATATGTATGCAGTGATCCATCCATTCATTCATTATTAACACCTTGGATGCAGTGGCCAGTGGGCTAGGGGCTGGATTCCAGAGATTAGCAAAAGCAGACACATTCTCCTCCACGTGGAGTATGCAGGCTAGTGAATGAAGTCATAAAATAATTACAAAAGTAAATGCAAGACTTAAGGAAAACTGCCTTGAAAGATATAATATCTGAACTGAAATATAAAAGATAGGAGTGGAAAAAAGCATTGACTCTCGGGCGGGAGCCCCAAGACAGGAGAAAGCACAAAGCTTTAGAGAAATGTCTCCTAAACCTTTTAGAACACACATCACAAGCAGATAAAAACCACATACACAGACATATTTTCTGTATATATTATATTTATACATTAACTAATATCTTAAGTCTCAGTATATTTAAAAGCAGGAGCTCACTGTGACTATCAATCAGTATAAAGCCCTACGGCAAATGGTCCTGCAGATGATATTTTTATAATGCATGATCAAATATAATTAGACCGAATTTGTTTTTTAACTTGTGAGGTGGCTGGAAAAAATCTTTTACTTGATTTCTATTCATTGTGTAATAATCAGTATTGTCTTCAATCTGCAGTTTCCTTGTGGGAATCTTTCAAAGTCACTTCTTCATTTTGTGAAGGCTGTTTAATTAAAACTAAATACTATAATCCACAAATCTACACCACTGGGTCATAGAAACAACGTATTGTCACCATAAGCTGAGTTTGGAAGGACAGGTGAGGACATCGCTCCAACTTGCTATTAGGGATTTGTCATACTACATGTGACGTATGACAAGCGGACAGGCAAGGGTACTGAAATCATGCAGAATATTAAATATTAAAAAGCCCAATTTCTCACTTATTTTATAATTACAAAACCAATGTAAATGAAAGTTCTAGCATTTTCTTTCTGTGCTCCAAGGAACTGTCTTAAACATTCCTGAAATGCATGCCTCTCATGCTGGAAGCCACTGTTTTGGGAAAGCACTGTGTGGCGCTGAGAGGTAAACAGGTTATCATGCACACAGATGATGCTGAAATGTATGCTCTTAGTCTTCATGAAACTGCAAAGCCTTGTGGGGTTCCTAGAGAAAGGTGAAAGGGGCAGGATCTCATCTCCATTCTGAGAATATCAAATGTACCACAGATCTGGGGCAGAGTGTGGCTGGCATACATGCGGAAATTAGGTAGGAGAATATGCCTGCAATAGAGCTGAGAGATGATGGTGGCCTCACCAGGGCTATCATGGAAGGATGAAGGTGGAGGAAGATTAAGACAGAGATGGACAGGTGATGGGATGGTGACACAGGCACATATGCAAAGGAGGACTTCTGCTTCTGGCTTAGGAAAACAGATGGACGAAAGTACCATTTACCCTCTGAGACAGGAACCTCAAAGAAGGGCAGACTGTAGAAGTAAGTTTGGAACTTGCTGAGTTTAAGGTGCTTTGAAATGCACTCCTAGAGAAATTCAGCAGGATACATGGATTTACAGAAAGTGATCAAGCACAACTTAAAAGTCAGAAACCTATGGTAATTTAAACCTTTGAAGTAGATAAGAACACCTAGGATTTGCATTTACCATAAAAACATCAAAGGATCAAAGTATACACCAGAGAGAAACTTAGCATTTAAGGAGTAAGCAAAGAATGAGAGGTAATGTACAACACAAGGAAAACCAGTTATCATATGACAGGTAGGGGGAAGGTGAGGAAAGAATGAAATCAAGGAAAAAAAGAATGAAGAGAAGTGACTCACAGAAGGAAGACATGGTCAACTTGGTCACCATGCAAAGAGGCATCCTTCCAAAGACCTAAAGAGTGAAATGTTTCCAGTGAAACTGGCAATTAGAAGACTGGTGATTTGCACCAGGCATGTTCAGTGGGAAAAAAAATAAATGAGAAATGAGAAAATGGGGACAACGAGTTTAGACAACCTTGTCAAGACCAGGTGTGCAGGACCCAGAGGATAGAGGCAGGAGGGGACACAGTGTGTGTTGGTGGGGCAAGGAGTGGGGGGATGTAATGTCCATGTGGTTTGATAGGAGAGAGAAATCTCTATCGCATGTATATGTTCATGAGCTAATGAACTGGCGCTAAGAGAGAGGAAGAGGTTGACCATTCCGAAGTAAGAAGGAATATCACAGGGAACAAGTTCCTTGAAGAAGAGAAGGAAGCTGAGATCCAGAACAGCAGGGAGTAGGGAAAAGTTGGTCTTAGAAATAGACCCTTTCTTTCCAGGAAGAGCTGCAAACAAATGAAGTGATATGCATGAGTACAGGGAGATTACAGAGGGACAGTCCCCACCCTGTTCTGGTTTCATTTTGTTTTCCTGGAGCAGAAAGTGGGGTGGGTCTCCTGCCAGGTCCAAGGACACATGGTGGGAGGTAGACAATGCAAGGAGGGTACAATCTGGAAGATTCTGAACAACGCAAATTCCAGTAGAGAAAGAGCTGAAGGAGCAAAAGCAGAAGATGAAAAGCAGAGGAAGCGGGTGTTAAAGGGCTGGCCAGCAATGTCAGGAAGTGAGCTAAATTTTAGAGACTATGGATTTCAGTTGGCAGCATTCCATAACATGCATGTGGTTTCCACAGGCGGCCTGACTGCCAAATGCAGCCACAGTGAAGGGAGTCCCACATTTAGAAGGACTCAACTGAGCGCCACTAGATGCAGGCATCCTGGTTTGTCTCTGCTTGTCGGTCTGTTAACGTAGATGCATTGACTGACAACACCTGATGTCTCCCCTAAAGACCAAGGATGCATGTTTTATCACAAATGGAGCACATTTTATCAGGAGGTCACATAGACATCCTGTGCATCCGTGATACAGCACATGGATATCAGAAATTCTAGCCAGAAACACAGCCATTAATATGAATTATTACATTCTGGAAAAATAAGAATAAACTGAGATGAATTATTTCTTCTCAAACCATTTTCACCTTTTGTTCCACATCAGATGGTGATCATGTGATCTGCTTTTCTTGTGACTACTTAAGGCCTTGCATTAATAATGAGAGACAGCTGGAACTAGAAGGAGAACCTCAAAGTGAGCGCCGAGAATAAAACATGCTGACCTAATGTCTACCCTGACCCAACAGACAGCCACACCCTCACTGCCACCAAATAATTCACAAAAATCTAAAATCTTCTCATGGCATTTCCTTGCTTAAAAATCCTTCTAGATCCATGGTGCCTACAAAATCAAGCACAGCATCCTTAGATACTCCACACAACCCTCTTGGATAAAAGGATAAAGTCCCTGCTGCTTCTCCAATCTCTCATCCTGCTCCTTCCCACACAGATCCCATCTTTCTGTAACATGGAAATAGATACCTCAGAGAATTCTAAACTCTTACAGCCATTTTCTTCCTACCTTCTAAAAGATGGTAGTTTTTGAAATGGAAACAATACCCTAAGGAGTAGAAGCCATTGCTTCAATCAGATGCAGCCTAACATCCTCATTCTGAAAAGCAATTTCCTAAAGACTCTCTGGATGATAAGGACAGCTATTGATTGCCAATGAGAATAATGCACTGGTAATTCACTAGTAAACAACCAGGAGATCAGCCCAGTCATCAGTAGCATTAAGATACAATAGTGAAAACAAATAAGAACAGAATTGTTCGTGACTGATTGATAGTCATGTTTAATATTTTATCCACTCATAGGAGAGAGAGAGTTGTGTGTTTGTTTGTTTGAGACGGAGCTCTGTTGCCAGGCTGGAGTGCAGTGGCACGATCTCAGCTCACTGCAACCTCCACCTCCCAGGTTCACATGATTCTCTTGCCTCAGCCTCCTGAGTAGCTGGGACTACAGACACCTGCCACCACGCCCGGCTAATTGTTGTATTTTTAGTAGAGATGGGTTTTCACTATGTTGGCCAGGATGGTCTCGATCTCTTGACCTCGTGATCTGCCTGCCTCAGCCTCCCTAAATGCTGGGATTACAGGCGTGAGCCACCGTGCCCAGCCAAGACAGGCTCTTCAATTGTAGTATTATTATTTTAATTCAGTCCAAG
Source organism: Cacajao melanocephalus (assembly GCA_963573385.1). Taxonomy (NCBI): domain Eukaryota; kingdom Metazoa; phylum Chordata; class Mammalia; order Primates; family Pitheciidae; genus Cacajao; species Cacajao melanocephalus. The sequence goes on along the minus strand of CAUYLG010055214.1, from coordinate 29,936 downwards.
CATTGTTTAAGTGTGCATAAAACTATAAACAGAAGCCATCCCTGGGGACCTTGGCACTACAGTGAGTGCCTTGGGATACATTTGTTTGTTATGCACACTACATAAAGATCCGCATTCCATCTTTTATTTGACTATATCAACGTATCTCAAGCAGAACTTTAAATAGATTCAGTGATTCTATCTGAGGTTTGCAAAACCATTGTAGAGTCAGCTAGTCAACAGAAAACAAATATAGCCCTAGTTCCTTCCTTGCAATGCAGCGAATTTAAATTTGTCCTGTGGAATACACAGTCGGGAGTGTCGCCTGAGTCATTTGCGGAGGATGCCATAGATGGATGAACAAAAAGTAAGGATGATGGGGCCAGACAGACCCCTATGAACATTCCAGTTCTACCACGCATTAGTGGTGGAACCTTGGGCAGATTATTTTGTCTCTGAGCCTCGGTTTCTCTCCTGCAAAATGAGAGTAACAGCACGACTTATGATACATGGTTGTAAGGAACAAATGAGAAAAGGTCAAGTGTTCAGTATAGACACCACACATAGTGGAGCTCAATCATAACTTCCTCCCTCATGCCAGTTTTATTTCTGTGTTATTCCAGCTATGAAAGATGCAAGCTTCAGGACTCCATGTTTGGATCCCCTTCCACGAACACTCCCTTCGTGGAAGCCGTCTTTCTCTCTCCTGGATTTCCCCTCTGGAGTCCCCTTCCATGAACACTCCCTTCGTGGAAGCCTGTCTTCCCCTCCTAAACTCCATCTCTCTCTATTCCCTTCCACTCACTGTGGAAGCTGCTTTCCTCTCCTGGATTCCATCTTTCTGGATTCTCTCACTCAGTGTGAGAGTTAGCCGTTTCTTTCTCTCTCCTTCTCCAGTTTCTCTCTCTCTAAATAATCATTTTCTATAAACACTTTTGAGTCTGGCATTTACTGCGCACTGCACCATGGTCCCCTCTCTCATTCTTTAAAAAAAAATAATAAAGAAATAAAAATAAAAATAAAAGAATTTAAAAAAAGATGTAAGCTTCTTGGGGATACAGGCATGATTTTAATGTGAAAAATTGAAGTTGTCATCCTGAGAATCCCCTGGTCTCCTCTCCTTTTAATTGAATGCCTTTCCCACACACAGTCACACAGCTCAAATCCTAACTTTATTCGGGTCTTTGCTCAACCAACTACTCTATCTAAAACAGCAATTCTCTGCCTCCTCTTCTCTTGTTGTACTTGACTGCATTATGCATTTCAGTTTCTATTATATTTTGTAAAAATTGATGTACTGTGGACCAGGCACGGTGGCTCACACTTGTAATCCAGCACTTTAGGAGGCCAAGGCAGGCGGATCATGAGGTCAAGAGTTCAAGACCAGCCTGACCAACATGGTGAAACCCCATCTCTGCTAAAAATAGCTGAGCATGGTGATGCACGCCTGTAATCCCCACTACTCAGGAGGCTGAGGCAGGAGAATCATTTCAACCTAAGAGGTGGAGGTTGCAGTGAGCCAAGATTATGCTACTGCACTCTAGCCTGGGTGACAGAGTGAGACTCCATCTTAAAAAAAAATTATATACTGTTTGAATCCCTCCACTAGAGCTGAGAATCTAGGAGAATGAAGGTTTGGTCTAGACTCTCCCCTTTGTATTCCCAATGTGCTGGACAGCATCCATCCCAGAGTAAGCACCAGGAAGTATTTGCCAGCAGTAAATGAATAAAGTAATTCACATACTATTAATCCTTAACTACTTGGTTCATCGTCAGCCTCTTGCAGGATGCTTTTCCAGACCTGTCTGTGACATGCATTCTCAGTAGCACTCATTTGGGGACAAAAACTTGTGCTGTGACCAAGTTTTGTAACATTTGCTCTTTTTTGCTTCTAAATTAGTGAAAAATATACAGTTTGAAAGCTATCATTTATATTTGCTAAGGATAACAGGGAAACAGAAATAGCTGGGTAGTTCAACCCAGCATCTATTAACTGAACCACCAAACTTTGTCCAAGACACTGTTGGTTTCTGTAGGCGCTTCTTTTGCCTGACCCTTTGCAAATTGTTTTTCACACCACCTACAATTCTGTCTCCTGCCCTTTCTTTTATCTTTCTACAGGAAATGCTCTAACTGGGGAGTCACATCAAATCTCATGAATTCCACTACATTCTTCACGTCAATAACCCCTGCATTTCTATTTCCAACCCAGTCGTCGCCCAAAGCCACAGACTGTAGATAGCTCTTAATGAGGCACCATATTGCAGCTCTCAAAACTTCAGTTTTGGTCCTCCATTCTCCTATGTCTGCAAATAGCATCACTACCATCTACCATCCTGTCATCAAACCCAAAACCTCAGAGTCAGCCAAGATTCAACACCCAAGGTCAATCTATCACCACAATCTGTCAATTCTAAATTTACAATATTTCAAGAATTTCATCACTCAAAAATCACTGCCACTGCCTTAGTTCAGGACCTCACTAATTCTTACCTCACTGATGATATAGGTATTTTCTTACCTTGAAAACAAAACACTGGCAACGCAAAATGCTGGTGAGGATGTGAAACAACAGAAATGTTTTTAATTGCTGGTGGAAATACAAAGTGGTACAGCCACTTTGGAAAATTAATTTGGTTGTTTCTTACAAAACTAAACATACTCTTAACTTACAATCCAGCAATCATGCCCTTTGTATTTATCCAATTACTTGAAAATTTATGTCCACACAGAAATCTGCATATGAATGTTTATAGTAGCTTTATTTATAACTGTCAAACCTTGGAAGCAACCAATATGTCCTTCAGTGGGAGAGTGGATAAACTATGATACATCTAGATGATGAAATGTTATTTAGCACTAAAAAGAAATAAGCTATGGAGCCATGGAAAGACATGGAAGAAACTTACATGCATATTACTAAGTGAAATAAGCCAATAGGAAAAGGATACACATTGTATAATTCTAACTATATGATATTTTGGAAAAAGCAAAACCATGAAGACAGTAAAATGATCAGTGGTTGCCAAGGGTCTGGGAGGATTGGAAAATGAAAACGCAGAGGACAAGATTTTTAGAGCAGTGAAACTATTCTGCATGATACAATGGTGGATACATGTCATTAAATATTTATCAAAGCCAACAGAATATGCAACACCAAAGTGAACCCTGATGTAAACCATGAATTTGGGGTGATAATGATGTGTCAATGTAGGTTCATCAATTATAAGAAATGAACCACTGTGAGATGGATGCTGATAATGACTGTTCATGTGTGGGAATGGTAGATATGGAATATCTCTCTACCTTTTGCTCAACTTTACTGTGAACTTAAAACTGCTCTAAAAATTAAGTCTATTAAAAACAAAAAAGGGAAATAAACACAAAATAGGCTTTCATCTAGCCATATGAACCCATCATGAACCTAATGAATCAATCTACCACAGATCTCAGAAATGATTTTTAAATGAAAAATATAATCAGCATAACCCACTTTCAGAAAACCCTTTCATGCTTTTCATAGCCTATATAAATTAAAGGGCCCTGGACAAAGGCTTAGCCATTTTTTCTCCTTGTGCATTATGAATCTGACCACTGGATAAAGTTTCTAAGCTGTTTTCCTGGAAACAGATATACCACTTAAACAATACAGTACTGTTTCTTGTAAAGTGACCCCTGTTGTTAGGAGGACTGCAGCTGGACTGGGGTAACTATAGATACCTGATGAGGATTCCTTACTTTGAGTTTTCCTGATTATGAAGACTTGTATGTTTAGCATGAGAAAAGAAGCCAAGAACCAAGAAGCAATGCCCATGGAGTTCTCATGAGAGATAAATGGTTTTTGAAAGGCACGAGATTTTAAGCCACATGGAACCTGAACCATCCAACGTACATTGTTCTTCTTTGCATCTGAGCTGTCTGCCATGTGGCTGCTGCAAAGGCTCTTGCTAACGAGGAACACCTGTGGTTCCTGAGTAGCCAGATGTCAAGTGTCACCAATGGTGGTCCCATCTGTCTAGTTGAGACTAAGAAGAACCCACTCCCCTTCTACCCTTTTCCAGTAAAACGATTCACATTTGTCAGCCAGGATTGTGGAATCTCTTTTCCCTGAGCTTTCTTGTATGTCCTTACCTCTTCTTTGTCACCTACCCATTCTCTTCATTCAAGCTCAGCCTCAGAGTCACCTCTGGGGATACCTTCCCAAACCATGCCCCACACTGGGTGAAGTGCTCCTTCATTTAGCTCCCAAATCACCACAAATCCCTCTTACCCTACATTTTCATCACCTGTTTGTTTACCTGTTGCCTCATTATAAGCTGCTTGATGGTCATGGCTACAAGGTCATGGTAACCTTGATAGCTGACAAAGCCGGTTTTGTAAATGTAAGCTGATCCTGTCACTCACGCTAGCAGGCACTGCTAGTTTCTTAGCCAAGATCTATCCTCCTTTTCTCACTAGACAGAACAGTGACATTAACTGACACCTACACCCAGACAGGCACTTCCTCAGATGCCCTTTGAGTCAGTGGTGGACATGAAGGCCAGTTCAGGCTAAGGCAATGTTAGTGAAAGTCTAGTGAATGGAATTAGGAGAAAGCTATTTTTTCCTGATTCAAAGAGATAAACTTTGCTGACATACGCTTTTTGCTCTTCACCCTTCCTGCTTCCTATATATCGGGAATATGGACATCACGTCTGATGATAGAGCAAAGATCTCATGGTCATGAACCGGAAAAAGACAGACATAGACTAAATATGTCAGAAGAGAGATCCCAGGAAGCCTGGGTTCTTGACAACTTCCCACAAGTAGCAGCATAAACCAGATCTGTTGTTGCATAAGAAAAATAAAACCCTATTTGGATAAGCCACGTCATGAGGTTTCTGCTATTCCATCTGAACCCTATGTTAACAAAGAAAACTATAAATAATTTCTTCCCCCAAAACAAGATGAAATCCCAACCCATCCCCCTGACACTCCCTGCATCTCAGGGTCTGTATACCTTATCAGTCCCACCTCCTACTACTAGTCACCACATGCTCTCTGAGCCCTAATCATTCTAAATGGTGTGTTAACAAGTCCCCTGAAAACTGTCTTTTGATATAGGTCCTTGTCTTTGCAAAGGTTCTTCTGTGTCCTTAGAATTGCTTTTTCCCCACGAGCTTCACCTGAAAGTGTTCAACTGGCCTATCAACACGGGGGTGTATATTACCTCCTCTTTAAAGCTTTCCTTGATTCCATAGTCCCTAATTCCCCTGATCTTCCAGAGAGCATCCTATGATTGCTTTTGTTGCAGCAATTAATACATAATTTTCAAATGATTTGTTTTATCATCTCCCTTCTCCACCAGAACTTGAAACCACAGGGAGCAGTGATCTTGCCTTATCAGGCATTCAATGTAGTGTTGAAGGGTGCTTCTAAATACACTGGATCTACCCACCAAAGTGGTGACCCTGATCTTCTCTAACTCTATGATAAAATTGGGATGGCCCCGGTTAGCCACATAAGACAACCCTAGGGATGTAATACTACACATAATAAGGGTCCTGCCCCTGGGTGAGTCCTGAGGAAGACACGAAAAGACATTTCCCATAAGGAGGGGAAAAAACAAACCATTTTTCAATATGCTTACGGAGAAAACATTTCTGCCAGCAGATGTGTGGGATTTGCACACCGAGCTATTCTGACACTAACTGCCTGGGGTCAGTGCAGACCCCGCAGGTGAAGGGCTCAGGCCCCCAACTTCAGATGCCAGTGGCAAGTCCAGTTGTCACCTCTGCCTTTGACTGGACAGCTCTATGTCACAGGTTCCCACAACCTCCTCATCAAGTTTAATGATTTCCTAGAACAGCTGGCAAAACTCAGGAAAACATCTACTTACATGTATCTGTTAATAACAAAGGATGAAACTCAAAAAGAGCTGAAGAGATACATAAGGCCAGGTATGGGGAAGGGGTGTGGAACTTCCACGCCCTCTCCAGGCAACCACCCTCCCAGCAGCTCCATGTGTTCACCAACCTGGGAGCCCTCTGGACCCTGTCCATTTGGATTTTTATGGCAGTTTCACTACATAGATATGATTGGTTAAATCACTGACCATTGGTAATAAATTCAGTCTCCAGCCCCTCTCCTCTCCCCACCCTGGAGGTTGGAAGGTTGGGGGTCTGGCAGTTCCAACCCTCTAATCACATTGTTGATCCCCTTGGCAACCAGCACCCCCTGTTTAGTGGTTTCAAAAGTCATGCCATTGATAGCAACTCAGGCAATGTTGATAGAGGCTTGTTATGAATCACAAAAGTTGCTACTTTCGTATTTATTGCTCTTATCACTTAGGAAATCATAAACGTTTTAGGAGCTCTGTGTCCATAACTGAGAACTAAAATAAAAATGTATTTTTCTTATTATATCACAATATCATACAACCCTGGAGTTGGGCACCCTATGGATTAAATAGATAATCCATGCCAAGTGCTTAACATAATGCCTGCTAAAATGAATTCAACAATATTAGCTTTGGGGATGATGATGATGATGATGATGAATCTTTGTATCCTCAGTACTGGACTTGCACTTTAGTAGGTGCTTAGTAATATTTTTTGGATAAATAAGTGAAACAAAATTATTTCTCTTGTTCTTATTTCTAAATTACACAGAGCTCTAACATCTCAGTACAAAAGGACATAAAATCAAATGATATCCCTGTGCGCCTAATTTTCCCACAAAAATACCTCCCGATGTTTATCCCCCAAGGCTTACCCCATTAGGCAGGCTCAATGCCTCTTTGAGACAGTCTTTTTCTGAGCACAGTGAAGCCCTGGGGCAGGCACTTTGCGGGGAGGTTCTCAGTGATGCCAATTGTGCTGGCAGGACTGGGTCAGTAACAAACACAGCTGAACAACACGGTCATTTATTGGATGTGGATGTCCATGAGCCTCTGGGAGTTGGGCTCTGGCTCCACCAGTCTTAACAATTTAATGTTCTCATGTGAATTCCATGGAGACTACCTGGGACAAGTGAGGGCTGCAGAGAAGTGAGCAGCCATTTATAACTAGCAATCAGCTCAGGATAGCCTATCTTGGAGACCAACTCTCAGCCTGTACTGGTAGTTCAGGGGAAACCTCAAAGTCAGTTATATTGATCTGTCTGGTTCTAAAATGTTGATACCTTGACATCATGAGATTGCTTTGTTTCTGTAGGCTGTTGCCATCAGGTTATACAATCAAATGCTAATTGCAGAATTATATAAATACTTACTGTGCAGCTATGGTGTGGAAGCATTGTGGAGAAAGATAGACTATGAAATAGGCTCAGTATTCAAGTTGTCCACTCAAATAGGATTTTTTAATTTAAGTAAGTATCTCTACTAAAAGCAAAATAAAGAATATATGAGAGAAATAAGAAAAGAATGAGAGAGGTTCAGTGGAAGAAACAAATTCAAAGGAAAGAGAAAATATTTCCTAATGGATGAAAGCCAACATGAAGCAACACTAGGATTATCTCTGTGTCTCTTGTCGTGTTGAGAAGCAAGTCAACTTGTCCTAGTTTTCACTAACTGCTCTGCAGGACGTGAGTCCGTCTCTATTTAACAAGTTAGCCTTCAGAAACAGCTTTGGAATCAGATGGCTCGAAGTGGAAATTTGGGTTCTGAGACTGATCATCTGTGTGACTCCTGGCAGGGCACTCAACTCTCTGAGCTTCAGAATCTTCATTTGAGAAAAGAGATCAGTAAGAATGTTTTCATCTAATAAAACTGCTGTTAAGATTACAGGAGAAAACCTGTGTCTGTTGAATGAACATGTGTTTGAATGCATTGTTTAGAAGCAAAAAGAGAAAGAAACTACTGTCTGTTACCTCTGCTTTCTCCCTACTTTTCCTACTAAAAGAATTTAAGTTTGAGGAGATAGAGACCATGTCTGACTTGCACTCAACAGTATCCCCCGCACACAGAATGATTCTTGGCACATGCTATAGACATGATTAAATTTCCTTTACTAAGAAAATATTCTTTCTCAATTACGTCGCATGGTGTCAGGCACTTCGTTAAGTCTGGGTATGCAGTAATTACATTATTCAATCATCCAGGCCACCTAGGACAAAAGTGGTCTTGTTATCTTCATTTTATAGATAAGAAAACAGATTCAGAGAAGTTAAATGTTCTCCAGATCAGAGCTAGTGAGTGGTGCAGTTGAAACTGGAACAGGATTTTTTAAATTCAAATGCTCTGCTTGCATCCTTCAGGTCAATTAGTTTGCATGTTACAGCTGGGCATATCAGGGAAGAGAGTGGGTCTGAGCTAACGCCAGTGAAGCAGGCTCTGGGGAAAGCACCGATGGCTGCACCATTCCCTTAGGTGGATAGTGAATGAACTGGGCGTGTTTCAGCATAGTCCTGGGAGTCCAGCCCTTCTAGTGTGGCTTCCACACTGCCTGCCCCGGCCATGTGGCTGTAACCCAGCCAGTCTTCTCCTGCTTTATTCTTGGTTGAATGACAGCCCCTCCACTCTGTCATTTTCACCTTCCACTTGCTCCTGCCTCTGTCCCATCCAACCCAGTGTCTGTTCAACTGGTCTCTTCCAGCAACTGGTTGCACCCAGACACTTCAGGAAATTGTTCTGTAAGACCAGCTCCAGAAACCAAGATTTTACCATGAGTCTGTGCATCTAACAGTGCCAGGGCCAGACCTAACTTTAGAAGAAATGATTGGAACAGTCAGGCATTAGATGAGATTTCAAGATAAACAAGGGCCTCCCCTGGAAGAGTTCCCCATCTGGAGAAGGAGGGTGTGAAACTGTTCAGTTCAAAGATGGACACTGGTAAGGGATACATGGTTAGCACACAGGGCAGAGGAGTCCATTCCACATCATGACCAAGCTTCAGCTGAAAGATGCAAAAGAGATTCCCAGACTGAAGAGGGAAGATGGAAAGGAAGTGCCACTTCAGCAGAGGGGACACAAGGGTAGGCTATGCAGGAGTGACACCTTGCTGGTTTCCAAAGATGTGGGGAACAACAAGATGCCTAGGATATCTGCACTGGGTGAGGAAGGGTAGGGAAGAGAGAAACAGCGAAGCGTGTGTTGGAGTACGTGGCCACAGAGGCCATGAAGAGCCTGCTCAGAAGATGCCTGTAAACTATGTCAGCCTCTGTAATTTAGGGAAATGAGCGTCCTAACAGGGTTGGCTTTATGAGTGCATGCCCTAGGTGGTCACAGAGGACCCCACACCATGCTTAGAAGAAAGCTGCCTTCGGTTAATTGCTCTGCTGTTACCATCTTGATATTAACAATAGTTTTTAATGATGGGTTCCACCTCTTCATTTTGCAGTCGGCCCTGCAAGTTTTATAGTCAATCCCAGGTCCTACCTAGTAATAGCAGCTTACACTTCATAGTGTTCATATATAGCATGCCAGTAACTGACTAAATGTTTTTCATGTATTAACTCATTTAATACCCAAAATAATCCATTAGGTAGACATACTGTGATCTCATTGTTTGAGGAAAGGATTTCTGCTTAGATGAGTTAACACATTTGACCAATGCCAATAGCAGAGTTAGGATTAAACCCAGTTACATGGCTTCAGAGCCTGTGTTCCTGTCCGCTCACACCGGGTCTCTTCATTTTACATTTTCACCATGGAGTAGTACCCTGAGATACCCGCATCTTTAGAAAAAAAAATTGTTAAACTATTTTAGCATCCATCCACCCACCCATGCACCATCCATCCATCTACCCAAGAATTCATTCAATGACTCCCTAAACTGTATTTTTCTATAAAACCTGTGCGAAGATAGTACCTAGTGAGTTGTGGTTTAATGAAAGAAAGAGACTATACTTCAGGAACCGTGAATTTAAAATTTGAAGAAAAAAAAATCTCAGTGTCCTAAATAAGAAAGAGAGATGGACTTAAATCAATGCTTAATGTGCAAAAGTTAACGTCTTGAGTCTTGCTATGGGCCACATTTCTAACCACATTTCTTCTTGTTATTGTTCTTTAATCCTAATAAAAATTTGAAGGAGGTACCATTTTTTTATCCCAACTTTACACATGAGGAAATGGAAGTGCAGAGAGGCTGAGCAATCTGTTCTCAGTAACACAGCTAACCAGAACAGGTGCAAGGCTTTGAGTGACGTGTTACCATGCAACCCACAGGCTCTCATGCCTCCAAGCTGGGGTCTTAGCCGAGCTGCTGTGAGAGCAGAAAGACAATGAATTCAACCATCAGAGGGGTGGAAAATGCCTTTTCAGAAAAGATGGCAACTGAGGTGAATCTGAATCCATGAGGAGGCTGCCCAGATGAAGGTGGGGTTTGTACCTGTGTTTACATGTGCTTGTGAAACAGAGAGAGGGGGAGAGAGACAGGAGAGGCAATAATATAATAAAAAGATGTACCAGCTCTCTCTTTGGGGGTACCTCACCCTCTGTACCCCGGGAAGCCATAATCGGGACCCAAAAAAATACCTGCAAAGAAAACTTCCAGCTCAAGGTGTAGTGCTCATTCCTACAATTACTCTACGCAAGCCTCAATTACATTCTACTGTGTCAATCCAGTCCCAGTTTTAACTTCGAATGAGATGCATCTTAAAGCAGCATATTGATTTTCAGTCTAGATATACACTATACATTACATTTGCATCTCAGGAGTTTTGACACATATATTAATCACTGAATTTCAAATAAAAATATCTAGGGGGACGCTGAATGAGCCCACACAACCAAAAAGAAAGGGCAGATCTGCAATTTTAGTAAATACTCTGTTTTCCAGTTTGGTTCAAGAAAGTCAATAAAGTATAAAGTGAAAGGGTGAACACCTAAGTTTTTGACTGTTCACCTGAGTAAGTAGGGAGAACATAGATTTCTCTGGATTTCTGTTTCTTTTTTTAGCCTAAGCAGAGTTCTAATTCTATAAGGAGTTTTTCCAAGTAAATGTGCCTACAACCCTTCATGCGTGTTCTAGAATCAAAAGATGTTGGAGCAGACCTGACATGGGGGATCCTCAAATAAAACCCTTCCTCCAAGTTAAACAGGAGCTCTAGTCCCCTCTCAAACTCACACAGCTGGTTGGTTAAAAGCCAGAAATCTGGAGCAACTAGAGTTTTTTCAGGTTTTATTTGGGTTTCTTTATTAGATGAGGGGAAAATTATTTGTTTTACTTTCACGATTTATAGCTGAATTTTGAATACCCTTCACAAGGGACATCTACAGTGTGGCCAGGAAGGAATAAGTTTTGAGATCAAACCAATTTGGGGGTCAGGTTCTGGCTTACTGTGTGAAACTGAACAGATATTGACCTCCTGGCTTTTATTTTTTTAGGGCCAATGACGGCCCTGCATGAAGATGACATAAAAGCTTCACCTAGGGAAGTACTCTCTATAGTCCACAGCACATAGTAGGGGCTTAGAAACAGCTTCCTTTTTTTTTTTTTTCCATGCACACCACTTCATAATCCAATGTTAATCTGTTGCTGAAAGATGGTTTTATTATCATTCTTTGTCTCCAACATCCACATGCTTTTGAAAAGGAGGGGGTCGGGGAAGGAGAATCTCATTCTGTTTTTCAGAAGCAATTATATTAATATTCATTGTATTCTCCCAAAAGGCCAACAGAAGCTGGCCTGTTAAAATACCAAGCTTGATGAATTCTACCTTGGGCACAAGATTCCAAGGATAATCTTATCTTTATACATTTCCTTTAAACAAACTAAAAAGGCAATTTATTCTTCAGTGCATTTTACATTCTGAGTTAAAATCAACGAGGTTTCACCAAAGCCACCAATTCAGTCGCCCTCTCTTCCCCTGCAATAACGCCTCCGCTAAAATGTGTGCCCCAGAAATTAATTTTCCAGATAACGAATATCAAGTCCTTTAAACATCAAATACTTTTATATTTAATTTTAGTAATTTCTGATGTAGCCTATTTTAGAAATTATATTCTTATTTCAGCAGCATTTACAGACTGTAATTTAGATTTTCTTTTATGACTCACTGTCACACTTCTGAACATAAGGTATTGCTCAGTGCTATCATGGGTTGATGGCCTCAAAGACCCCTAAGGCATAACCATCTCCAAAGCCACAGAAGGTCCCAGGGGCTTTCCTAATGATATTCCCTTTCCCCATCCCACCCAGAGTTTCCATTCAAGGAAGAGTGGCATTGAGATTCCTCAGTTTTCAGAGTGGAATGACAATCCCACGACCCTCTTAGTTGCTATTAAGTACATATACAGATCAGAATAAACATTGACTGGTCTCCTATAATGTGCCAATTATTACAATAGAAGCTGTTTGTCAGAATAAACATTGACTGATCTCCTACAATGTGCCAATTATTACAACAGAAGCTGTTTAAGAGAAACTGAGGTTACAACCAGGTTATTGGAAAAAGAACTGCCGAAATTCCATACTGTGAAACCCATGTGGGTAAGGAGGGGAGTTATAAAAAAGAGGGCTAAAGAATTGAGAGAAATAGGAGAGATCGCTGGGCCAGAGGAATCCAGGAAATCAAAGACCAGCAATAGCAGGAAAACTTAAAAAGCAAGCTAAGAGACGAGGCTGTGTTTGACAGATGATCTGGAATGTAGAACAAATATATGTGAGTGAATGTGTGGCTAAGGGGAAGAGAGGAAAAGCTACCTGAGTAGAAGGTGGGGTCCAGGGTGGTCTAGGGGTCATCTACTTGGACTTGGAACACCTCCTAGGTAATTGCAGAAGTGAGTGGTAAAGAAAACCAAGCTTCAGGTACCAAAATGATCAGTGAGTGGTGAGTAATGTGTGAGCAGACAGCTAGTGCAACCCCACCAGGCTGGAAGGTACTGGTATAGTTGGCATCCCATTGCAATTTTGCTGGTCAGTAGATGCTTTTAAGAGATGAGCAGGAGAAGGTACGGCTCAATCAGGATGAAAATCCACAGCAGGGCTCCTTGGGTTCCAAGCATGGCAATGTTTAAGGAGGCATTATTATAGCATTTCATGACTTATTCCTTCAGGGCACAGGCATTTTGAGAGGATCAGAGGGTGGCAGGGCTGAATGTTATGAATCCCAAATAATGAGCCTTGAGGAATGTGTATGTCTTAAAGGAAGACTTGGAGGGCTATTACAGAAACATCCTTTAGAATGTAGTAGCTGCTACTAGTAACCCACCTGTCCCCTCCACTGAGCTGGCGCTCCATCACTCAGATGATTTTTGGCTGCTAGCAGCCTGCAATTGCCTTGTTCTGAGAATTGCCCACAGCTGACAGGAGCTGCTTTTCCCAGAAATACTTGGGAAGATACGCTGCCAGAGCTGAGTCCACAGCAATGACAACAGCCTAGGCCCTGGTCTCAAGGGGGAAGACTGTGTGGGCCATGTGTGTCCCAGAGCCTCCTGTGCAATCAGGCTGAGACTGGAGATCCACGCCCGGCCTCTCCCTTGTCTAAACCTGCTTCCCTCTCTCTCTGAGGTTTCAGCTGAGGGTATCTGCTCAGCCAATCACTTGCACAAGAATCTCCATTTCAATCTTGGCATCGTAGGAACCTGACCTACGGTGGAATAAGCAGGATCTTTCTGCAGAGACGTAGTAACTACCCAGCATCCTTTGGCTAACAAACATCAGAACTAGAGTGACCAACTCAGCTGTATTGTCCAGGACCAAGAAGGTTCCTGGGATGCAAGACTTTCAGTTTTCAAACTGAAACAGTCCCCTTCAAAATGGTACAAGCTGATTACTCTAATGAGAACTTGGATTGAAACCAAAGTCCGCCTCACTCTAAAGGTTGTGATTTTCATTTACATGACCCTGTCTCCCTAATACTCAGAAGACCTGCTGTTTTGTTTTTCACCAGAGAATACATTCACTTCGTGATGCCCACGGCAGGGATGTCTGCAGGCTCCAAAGCAAACCCAGCCCACTTGTAGAAAAGGCATTCTTAGCTGGTCATGGAGGACTCCAGGAGATCCACGACTTCCCTTCAGCCCTCATAGGATTACTTCCTTTTCCTGAGAAGAGTGGCTATAAATTTTATCAGATGCTCAAAGTGATCCTTGACATAATTAAAGTTAAGAACAATTGTCTAAGAAAACGTTGCTTTTATCTCTGGATTAAGCTGAACAGTGGGGTGCTGCACTTATATCTGATGCTTAAGGTCTCAAGCAGAGCTCTTTCTGAGTAAATGGCCCCAAACCAACCCCTGCTTTCACAGGAGCATGGTGGGGGGAAGCTGTCCTCTGCGCTCCTCAGGCTCCTCACATCCCAGCCCAAGGTGTGTAGGGGTGAGCGGGGGAAGGGCAGTACTTCTTTTCTGTTTCAACTGAAATTTAAAACATATTTGTCACTTGTTGGCCGGATGCAGTGGCTCACGCCTGTAATCCCAGCACTTTGGGAGGCCGAGGTGGGCGGATCACCTGAGATCAGGAGTTCAAGACTAGCCTGGCCAATGTGGTGAAACTCCATATCTACTAAAAATACAAAAAATTAGCCAGACATGGTGGCGAGTGCCTGTAATCCCAGCTACTGCCAGAGGCTGAAGCAGGAGAATCACTTGAACCCGGGAGGCAGAGGTTGCAGTGAGCCAAGATCGCGCCACTGCACTCCAGCCTTGGGGACAGAGTGAGACTCCGTCTCAAAAATTAAAAAAAAAAAAAAAAAGACACCTGTCAGTGTCACCTGAGGAGATGCACAGAGCAGGTCATCCCAGGGGCAGGTGTCCAGCAGCAAGTGACCAGGCTGCAAGGTGTCCCCGAACTGAAAGGCTGCCTTCTGACCAGGAACTGTAAATGGTGCTTAAATAGGGCCTCAGTTATTAGTTTTTAAATGTAGAAAGTATTACTTTATTATTGATGATTTCTGCATGTATTCTATTTTTTGACAAATATTTATTGCATGCTCATTGAGTGTCAGAAACTTTTCTAAGGGTTTTGTGCAGCTATGAGTAAGACAAAGTCCTTGCACCACCACGGAAGGTCACATCTTGCAGAGGAGATAACAAAAAACAAACCGATGTATCTCTAATATTTCAGATAACGACATAATAATGAATTCTATTTAGGAAAAAAAAAAGCAAGCTCTGTGACTACAGACTAGACAGGGTTATTTGACTAGGGGTGTCCAGAGAGATCACGACAAGGAGGGGACTTAGATGAAGAAGTCATCTGAGAACATCAGGGGATGATTTGTCCCTGCCAGCAGTGTGGACACAAAAGGAAAAATCCCTAAGGCAAGAGGAAGCCAGAGAGTGTGAGTTTTTGTTTGTCTGTTGTTTGTGTGTTTGATTTTTTGAATGAGCAGCAGTGTAGACCTTGTGGGTCACAACACCCTTGCCTCCTCTACCTCCATACTTCTAGTGAATCACTGCTACTCCCAGGCTCTCAGCATCTACGTGCTGAGGATTCCCTAAGTCTGTGTATTCAGCCAAACCCTTTTCTGAGTTTGACTGATATTGCCTAAAATGTATATGGATGTCATCAGAGACCTGAAACTCCATGCATTCAAACCAGAACTCATCAGTTCCTCCTGAAAACCTGTTCTTTCCCCTGTGTCCCCAGGCCAGTGAACAGCAGCAGAGCCGATCCATCAGACTAGGTCAGAAAATGGAGAGTCATCCCGGAGTGGAGGTATTCTTCACTCTTGGATCCTGTATGTCAAGATTCCACTGACTGAATATTACTCAAGGTGGTCCTCCTGTCTCCATCCCTACTACCTTAACCTAGGTTGGGGCCATCCTTACCTCTAGGTCCCCTGAATTTCCTGCAATAGACTCCCACGCAGTCTCCATGCCTCCTGTCTGACTTTTCTCCAATGCATTCTTTATGCTGCAGCCAGAATGGACAGTTTCAAAATGCATGTTCGCATCTGTCATCTCTCAGTTTAAGATCTTCCCACCCCTCCCATTAGCTTCCAGATAAAGAACAGATCCCTTCACAAAGTGTTCAAAGGCCTGCCTAGCCTCTACTCACCTCTCCAGCCTTCCTACCCCCGTCTCAAGTTCTGCACCCACACACTCTCTGAGCCCACTCATCCTGCTGCCTGCAATACTCTGTCTCAACCCCTGCTCTTCATACTGGCTTTCTTCTCTGTGAAACAGCACCCCCAACTCCTTATCCCACGTTTATCTGTGTAACTCCTACTTTCCATTCATGTCTCATAGTCAATACCTCTTCCTCCAGGAAGCCCCCGTGGCATTCCTAGATGGGGTTAAGTGTCCTTCTCTGCTCTCACGTCTTATCTCTATCATAGCTTTGCCACTGCACGTTATATCTGCTTCTCTACTAGTCTTCTTTAAAAATTATAAACGTCTTAGGGATATAAATATTATCTTCTTTCTCTTGGCCTCCTCCAAGCTTCTAGAACAGAGCATGGGGCATAATAGGCACTTAGGAAATAAAATTTGTGTTGACTAGATGAGTTACATCAAGTCCAAACACCTTCACTTCACAGTTGGGAAAATAACTCCAGGGAGGTTAAGTTCCTGCTTAAAGAACACAGCTAATTCATGTTAGAGTTAACCTTAGAGTACCTGCATCTGATTTTTGATCCAATTTTCTTTCAGATACCAGACTCCGCATAAAAGGTAAAACCCAGTTCTTAATCTCAAAAAATACAGAGTCTAGCAGGGACTCAAGATCTAGACAAAAAAGCTCCAGACTGAGAAGGCCAAGCCACAGGGTTGCACTGAGTGCTGGGGAGGAACAGGGGCCTACAGGGCCCATCGGGGAAGGGAGCCCAGTCCTGGAGACATGGAAGAGGGTGTGCCTGGTTGGGAGAGCAGAGTGGGCCGTGCTCAGACAGACAGGTAGATAAGGGCCTTATCGCTGCCATTCCAGCAAGAGAGCACTTCCACAATGGGAACTTCCTGCTGAAGGAGCTGCATCAGGAAGACACCCCTGAAAAGGGAGCCTACACCACGCTGCCTCTAGAATATCCATATGCAAAGAGTTCATTCCACCACTGCCTCCCTCCAGGCACCTTGGGATGACACTCACCTCTTCTCTTCACTCTCCTTGTCCGTCTTCCCCCCAGTAACTGAAGACTAAAGACTGTATGTTACAGTTATTCTAAGTAACTGAAGACTTAAAGAATATGATGTCATTTCAACGTCTGACTAAATATAATGAAATTAGAGACAAACTACAGAAGAGAAAGAAAAATAGGCCAGGCGTGGTGCATCACGCCTGTAATCGCAGCACTGTGGGAGGCTGAGGCGGGTGGATTACTTGAGGTCAAGAGTTTGAGACCAGCCTGACCAACATGGTGAAACTCTATCTCTACTAAAAATACAAAATTAGCCAGATGTGGTGACACATGCCTATAATCCCAGCTACTTGGGAGGCTGAGGCAGGAGAATCACTTGAACCTGGGAGGCGGAGGTTGCAGTCAGCCGAAATCATGCCATTGTGCTCCCAACCCGGGCAACAAGAGCGAAACTCTGCCTCAAAAAAGAAAACAAAACAAAACAAAAAAAGAGAAATATTTCCTATATCACAAAGCTCAACAACAAAAAGCTGTATCATCAATTAAAATATAGAGCAAGACTTCAAAGAATGGGGTGGAAGGATTATTTCTAAAGTGAGAGAGAAAGTGAACAGCAGAACTCAACCAGGCCCACACCTTCCAGTGTCTAGCTGAGGTCTCCTCTAACAATAAATCTATAGTTTTCCAAGTCCCAAGAAATGTTTCATAAGAAATTTGATCTTGGTAGTCTCGCTATCCAACTGCCTAGTTATGCCTGGAATATTGGAGCTAGGTAGTAAATAGTCACTTAATTCTAACCCACAGTTTGGAACATGTCATCGTTTCTCCCTCAGTCATTTCTTCATTTTCTAATTCCCAGTCAAAGCTGGGACCAGCATCTACTCTGGAGCCAAGCCAGTTTTACATTCATTCATTCATTCATTTGTTCGTTCGTTCATTCAGCAAACATTTACTGAGCATACATTATATGAGAGGATTTGTTCTACCAGTGGGAGTTCAGCAGTGAACTATATAATATGTTGATAAGTACTATAAAGAAAGAAACATCAAAATAAGAGACTGTCATTGTAGAAGTAGGTGGTATGGGGGGACTATTGATACACTAAGGTGACATTTGAGTTGCAGCCAGAATAAAATGGGGATATCCAGTGGTTACCAGGGAGAAGAGTATCCCAGGAGGAGAGAGTAGCATGTGCTCCCGAAGATCAGGCAGGAGGCCGGGGTGGGTGGAGGTGAGTGGCTATGGAAGAGACCAGGTCACCGGATGGTGAGTAGGGTTGGAACCAGGGCTGAAGGTCATGTAGGGTGCGGGTCATGGGCAATGCTTCAGATTTTACTCTGAGTTAGAAAACCACTGAAGAGCTTTGAGCAAAGAGTTTAATCTGATTTTAGTTTTACAAAGATCTCTCTGGCTGCCTTGTGCACAGTAGACACTAGCAAGCAGAACAGAGGCAGGGATGACAATTCAGAGCCTGGTTTATTAGTTGCTGCCTTCTTCTCTCACAGTGATAGGATGGAAAGAAAGCCTGAGTATCAACCATGACCCCTCCTTCCTCTCCACCCGTCTATGGTCAAAGGTCCCTAGAATCTCCCACCAACATTTCTCTGAGATAAGATGCAATCTGTTCATTTTTCTGATGCCCTCCTTCTGTTCCTCTCTACTATTCCTTCTCACACTATTTCTTCTCTGTCCTTCTCTTTTTCCCATCTCTCATTACCAGAAGTCAAGCACCTCTGAACAGCCTCCTAAAAGGCCATAAAATCATTGTCGGATCTCCCTAACCTGGCCTGTATCAAAGCTGAGGACAGCATCCTGCCCAGGTCTAGACCTTTCTGTGACTTCCAATGCCCTTTAAGTTAGAGGAAAAGACTGGCTTGCCAAACTCTCAAACATGTAACCCTACTGTCTCCCCAGCCTCAATGGATACCACCTTACCCCTTGGCCTCTTGTTCCAGCCCTGCCATTCCTTTCTCTTCCTGCTACTTCTTTTCTCCAGGTCTCTGTATGTTGCTTTCCCTTTCTAATTGTCTTTCCCTCAGGTTTGCATGTGGAGATTCCTCCAGACTCAGCTTAGACTCTCTCTCCTCTGAGAAGGCATCCTTGACAGCCACCACCTGGAAATATGTCGGAGGCTCCTTCTCTTTGCTCCCACAGATCCCTGCATTGCCTGGTTTGTTCTTGTCAATTTCCATGCCTGATACCCCGCCTGCATATTAAGCTCTTGCAAGGCAAGGACCTTGTGTTGTCCACAGTTGATTCTCAGGGTCTGGCATGATGACTGACACAAGACAGGCTACATATGCAAATGCCCTGTACCAGGCACATCACAGCACTACTCCATCCACACCAGAGGTGGAGGAAGGGCCACAGATCCCAGGCTCACGGTGCCACTTTCCTTTGTGATGCTGAAATCTCCCTCACGAATCACTCCTGAGACTGGTGGGCAGCCACCTAGAAATGATTCATGTTTGAGCAGAAACATTTGACATTTCTGAGCACCCAGTGTCTGGGTAGCTCAGCAGATATTAGCGATGTCCGTGAATCTCTGCCAGCTCTCTCAGGTACAATCAAACTTTACACACACAATTTCTTGCATTTTGAATTAAGGAGATCTTTCAGACTGGACTGAGCAGTGAACATCCTGCCTGGAGTAGGATAAGAATTGGACTGGGACAAGGTGTATTGAACAACTCCCGAAGTCCCCGGGCCATCTTGGGCACTTTAACTTTCTAGACTAAGGAAAAGACCAAAAGAAGAAAAATGTGGCAGTAGGGCGATGGGTACATATAATGCATTAAAGTGTAGAGTTTTGTATAAGCTGTGAATCCCAACAACAACAACAAAATGGTCTGAAGGCTACGGATGTAAACCTGGTAAGGGGAAATACAGAGTAATATATGCAAGCATTGAAGTAGAGCTAGAGAAGACCATTGAAATCACCCAGGTTTTTTACAGATGGAAACACTGAGTTAAGACAGGTAAGGTGACCAGATCGATAGTCCTGCAAGCAGTTAGTATCAGATCTGGAGTGAGGACACCCAGTCCCTGAATCTGAATCTTCAGGTCATTCTCCTCCCTCCTGGTGTCTCTCATGTCTAACCAAAAGAGGTTCTTGGTGGTTGAGACCATGACCATCTTCTTAGTTCTCCCTCTCTCCATTTCACTCTTGTAGAAATGTAGGTGAAATAGAGGAAGGAGATGCACTGGGGGCATTTCAAAACATTTTGGCACTGTCTATTATTGGCAATTACATCTATCACGTGGAAATTACAGATATTATGTATTGAGTGCCTGGCATGGCATTTTTCTTCCAGTGCATTTCCCAACCTATCTTGAAAGGTGGTTATCATTACAATGCTATGCAGATAAGACAGATGGCTAGGGGAGCAAAATGATTTACTGAAGGTCACACAGAGCTAATAAGTGAAGGAGCCAGCACTTGAAGCCCATGTGATGCTGTGAAATTAGACATAAGGATTTTGCTCATTTTCTAGGACAAAAAGTAAAGAAAAGAAAGAATTTACTTAGAGTATTAATATTTTACAGTTTATGAACTGCTTTGAGGGCACAGCTATTAATTCACTCCAAGCACTCGACATCCCTGTGAGATGGGTATTCACATCCACATTTTCTGAATGAAGAAACGAGGCACAAGACAATCCAGTGCCCTAGTTCCAGGTACGCTGAGAGCTGAGATTCAAATCTAGGCTCTCTTAATCTAATGCATGTGCTTTTCTACTACACTGGAGCTGAAATCAAGGAAAAAAGTTGAAGTGAGAGAAAGATATTTCAAGTTTAAAATATTCCATCAGCTGTTTTCAGCAAATGTTACATGAAGGCCATTCAACACCAGATTACAGTTATCCTAAAGTGCCCACTTGAAAGAAATGAGCATTTTAAGGCAAAATATGTGCTTCTGTTCTCCTTCACTTTGCTTCAGAGGGCTGACCCTAAATAACGCATAACAAGCTACGGAGCGTCCTTCAGGGTTGCCACACAGACCGAGATGGCGAAAGCAGCCAGGAACCGCCTTTCTGCAGCCTACCCCTGCACAGGTGTTTATGTTGGAAGCAAGGCCCACTCACTCATTCAACAACAATCATTGTGGCCGTGGCTGCACCAGGTGTTGCAGCCACAACCAAAGTAGAATAGGGGGAGGCACCTGCCATCAGGAAGCATAAAATCAACAGAAAGGACAGGTATGTGTGTAAGCAATGACACAGCACAGTCCACTACAAAGCAGGTCCAAAGTGCCATGGGAGCACATGAGAGAATCTGGGAAGGCTTCCTATAAGAAGGGGCATTTGAATTGGTTGTTAAGGGAAGCAGGAAGTGAGAAATGGTTATTCTAGACAGGGAGATGAGCATGAGCAAAATCAGGGGCATCAAAGAACAGAGAATAAGATAGTCCTTGTTCCTTCCAGAAATTATAATTCCCTCAGCAATAAAATCAAGCTGTAAGCATTTGGTCTATTTCAGTCAAACTGAGCAAACATTTGGCAAACACCTGACATCACAGAGCAGAGTTCGATGAAAGTGATCCTGCCCACAAGAAACCCACAACCCAAGGTATTTATCTAATCAACATCTAAATAAGTGTCCACTATATGTAAATCTGTTTACACTGTAAAAAAAAAAAAAAATTAATCCACCCCTGTTGTGAGCAGACCTCCCTGTTTCAAACTAGACGAGTGCTGCATTTGATGGCAAACCACTTGACCTTCAGCACTTGTAGGCAAGGAGGGGGGGCATGCAGCATTTTCCCTGGAGAAGCCCTCTTTATGTTGCCCTGAGCGAATCTTGGAACAGACTACAGTGTTTCAACTGTGAGTCACTGACTAATATTTCCACTCTCTTTTCATAGCTGATGGATGTTTAATGATTTGCCAATCTGAGGAAGAGAGTTTCTTTAGAAAACAATAATCCCTTTTATTTGCACAAGACATTAGGTTTTAAAAAGCTCTTCCCAAACATCCTGTCCACATCCCGTTGGATTGTGATTGAGCCTGGTAAACGGCAAGACTAGATAGTATCCCCATTCTCCGGATGAGAGAAAGAAGCCTCAGTAAGGTGGAACAACTGAAGGTCACACAGCAGGAGTGTGAAGAAATCAGAGTTCAAATCCACATTTTCTGTCTCTCAAATCTAGTCCACTTTCTTCTACACCTTAACATCTGCCTAAAATATGAAAATACCATCCTTATGAAGACATAAATCTCCAGTGGAGAGGCTGGCCAAATCACATCCCCTTGGGTAACATAACCACATCATAAATTAAAAGCCCAATTAAAGAACACAGCTTTTTAACTGGGACTTAGAATGTCCCCGGAGGCCACGATATAAAGGAAGAGCCCTTTCTAAGTCAATGGCTGCCTATCGTGGATATTACTCAGAGACTTACTTACCCATATGCATGAACTTTCAGACCCTAATTATTCACCTGCTATCTTCCTTCTTCTGGGGCCCTGATCCCAGCTAATCTGAGTTTGCAATCACTCCCCAAGCTCTGGCCCTCTCTCCTGCCTGCAGATGTAGTTAACCGTCATCACACTGTGTGGACAGCCCAGTTGCCTCTCAGCTTTGACACATCACTTAACATCAAGAGCATCATAACCTGATGGAAAACAATGCCCCCTGGTTCAAAGGAACAACTGAAGCGGTGTCTCCGGCTGTCTAAAAGTGAGATTGTTTGCCAATGGCCAAGGAGCAAGGGGCGTCACTATGTGGGATGTGGTTCTTGTTTGGGTGGCAAAGTGGGGTGGGGAGCTAGAAATGATGTGGGGAGAAGGGGAGGGTGCAGTCTTGACTGCTAGCTCAAAATTTTATTTCTATTCCCATCCCATCCCCAATAGTTAACGGCAATGACATGAGACTCCTGAGTCCCAGAATAATAAGTTACTACTTGCCTTGTCTAAACATCCCCTCCGGTGACTGGGCTTGAAGCTGGCTCTACAGATCAAGAGCTGGTCCCTTTCCATGTCACAGCTGAGCTGCAGTGTCCCCGCACACCCCTGCCCCCGGCCAAGCCCCAGGAAGAACAGGTCTGTGCATTCGCCTGGATCACAGAGAATCGCTGCCCCTGTCCCCTCCGCCCTAGCGCGGTCTTCTCCTGAGCCTGCCCCCTGCAGGGTTCCCTGGCCCCGAGGACTCCAACGGCCAAGGTCTGCCCGAGCCCCCTCAGCCTCCATCTGGGACTCCCGGGAGGACCCCCTCATTAACGCAGCCTGTCCACTCCTCTCACAGCCCTGGGCCTTCCTATCCCCTCGAGACCTGCCCAGATGTGCAGCAAACCTGAAGGGCAGAGAGCCTGAGGGAAATCGAGGGAGATAAACCACATTTTGCGGCGGAATCGTTGTTCCATCATAGAAAGCCACCCAACTGGCAACCGCGCTTGCAGAAGCGTCACTGCCACCGAGGAGAGAGTTTTGCAGCTGTCGACCCCGGAGCGCTCTCACCTACCTGTCTCCGCCGCAGGGCTCCCCTCTCTGTCCCTCGGGGGCCGCGCTCCTGGGTCCCTCTCTGTCCTCTTTCGCGGTCTCTGGCCGCCAACACTCGCGGCGGCGGCGGGCGGACTGGGGCGTCCGCGGCACCCGCGAGCTGGTGTCGGGTCCCCGCGGCGAGGCTGCCTGGAGGAGGAGCGAGCGGATGGATGCTGCCCTCGCCGCCGCCGCCGGTGCCGATGCGGTTGCTATGGTTATGGAACTCCGCAGCTGCCCCCCTCTCGGTGCAACAGCTGCCCGACCGCGGCCTCCGGGCAGCCCCACGGAGCGAGCGGACGCCGGGACGCGAGGCTGTCAGCGCGGTCGGGGGGACGCAGCCGCCGGCGCCGCGGGAGAGGAAGGACCGAGCGGCTGCGCCCGCGCCCTGGGCTGGCGCCTCCCGGGCTGCGCTCACCTCCCGCGCCCTCGCTCCTCTCCTCCCCTCGCCGGGACGCGGCCAGACCCCCGCGCCGCGCCGCGCGCCCTCGCGGCCCCGAGAGCCCGCCCTGCCGCTCCCGCTGGCTCCGCTCCGCAGCCGCTGCGCACCGCGGGGGCCGACGCTGCGCGACTGGCTGGTGGCGCGGCTCGCGCGCTCCCACCGCGGTCCCTCTCCGCCGCGAGGCCCTGCTGGGAGCCCGGGGCGGGCTGCCCGGAGGCCAAACCCCGCCCGCTCGGCCGCCCGGGAGCCCAGGCCCCTTGTGCGGCCCTCCCAGCCCGGCCCGCGCGAGCATGCTCAGTCCCCGCGTCGGGGCTGCCCTCCCGAGCCAAGACCCCAGGCAGGAAAAGGCCCCTGCAGACCTCCGGGGGTGGTGGGGGGGACGCAGCGAAGAACTGGCCGGGAGGGGCTGTTGAACTTGGAAGAGAAGCCCAGGCAACAAGTAGATGCCCGAGAAAGGGTAAAAGCGCTGAGCGACCCATACCTCCGATGCGAAGTCAGCAGTGGCCTTCCACCAGCACGGCGCCCCGTCATCCGATGGGCTCCTCACTTCATGCTGAACGCAGGGGTTCACAAACGTGTGGGATTCGGACCATGGAGGAGATAGAGGAAGATCAGGGAGGGTGAAGCCAATTCCCATCTACTGCGCATTCCTAAGGGGCATTGGGAACTCCAGTTCTCACCACCACTGTGTTGGCAAGTTCTGGTGGCATTCCTGTGACAGATGACAAAACAGCCTTAGAGAACGAGCCAAGACTGGGACTCGGAAGCCCAGTAACCCGTCCACTAGACCCAGCTGCGCTAACTCACACCCCAGAGGAAGGCAGGGAATTGAACCAGGCAATTGCAGACAGCAGGAGGCGCCTCTAACCCAGTCAGGCTGGGAGCAGAGGCAGGTAATTAGGGAAAGACACCTGAAAAAAGGCTTAAGAACAAGTGAGCTGGTCGGTAAAGGGTGGGGAAGACTGCTCTTTCCAGGACAAGAGGGGCAGGGTACAGAGGACTGAAGGCAGGACAGCACCGCTGGAACCTAGCAGCAGCAGTCAAGGAGAGGTGAGGCAGGCCAAGTGGTGAGGTGTACAGGGCGGGCACTGCACACCAAAGGCCTTTCATCCAAGTGAAGGGGTTGGAATTTGACAATCTGACCCTCAGGATGGGAAGGGAATGGAGAAGGTGGTGCAAAGGAGGGCGGTGAAGCAGTTTAAACAGGCGAAAGGCTGGATGGGAATGTTGGGAAGGTCACCTTAATTGAAGTGTGTGTGGTGGTGGCCAGGGTGGGGATTAAGGCTGCAGAAAGGGGTGTCCTAAGCAGGCTGTTGCCACAGTGGACCTGGGCAGATGAACGCTCTGAGCTGTCCACCCTGCTTGTCCTCCCTACTGCACCCAGCAAGCCCTAGACAATACATACCCTCAGTAAATATTTGGTGAATGGCAAATAAATACGTGTTTTTCTATAGGGAAAATGGATGCTTTTCTTTTACAATATTTGTCTTTTAAATGTAATCATAATCATAGGCATTTATTTTGCTATTGACATTGCATTTTATTTTTGAAAGTCATTGCAAGCACTCCACATTTTCCTTTGCATTTTCCAGTCCCCAGCAGCAGAGATATGCTAGGAGCATAGGATTTGCTTACATTGGATGTGTTTCAATTGTCTGGATAAAACAGCTCCATGATGTATTAAGTGAAAAAGCAAAGTGCAGAATAGATAAAACAAGATAATCTTAAAATAAGATCACTGTTGTGAAGCAAGGAGAGAAATGCACATATTTGTATAGCTTGCATTGGCATAAAAATATGCTGGAAGGCTATGTAAGGACCTTGGAGAAGTAGCTACTAGCTGTGAGGGTGAAGATGGTTGGAAGAATTAGGTTGACAAGGTTAGAGTGAGAGTGAAAATTTTGACATAAACTATTTGTTTTTTGAGACAAGGTCGTACTTTGTTACCCAGGAGAGTGCAGTGGCACAATCGTAACTGCAGCCTTCAACTCCTGGGCACAAGCAATCCTCCCACCTCAGCCCCTCCAAGTAGGTAGGACTACAGGCATGCACCACCATGCCTGGCTAATGTTTTTATTTTTTGTAGAGATGGGGTCTGGCTATGTTGCCCAGGCTAGTCTCAAACTCCTGGGCTCAAATGATCCTCCTGCCTCAGCCTTGCAAAGTGCTGGGATTACAGGTGGGAGCCAATGCTGCATTTGATCTCAACATACACTTTTATGAAACATTTTGATGTTTAAGCCAAAAATAAATTGCACATATATATATATATATATATATGTGTGTGTGTGTGTGCGTAAACACACACCATATGTACCTGTGTATATGTGTGTATATACATATACACATAATCTGTATATATAATCTGTAACTAGAATCTCAGTGAATCTTAAAATAAGGCAACATGCATTGTGTCCCAATGACATAAGTCCCAAGAGATGCTCCCACCCCTTGTTCTCCATGTGGTAAAATGGTATTACGAATTATGACTGCAAAGTCTTCTTCAAACTGTGCTCATGGACTGCCCAGCCTGACACTCATCAATCAGCTGGAGTGATGCACTGTTGGCCCAGAGATCTTCTTACCTACTGCCCTCTTAATGAATGGGCATTGTGCAAGGCACTCTCAGGCCCAGAAGGTGAGGCCCTCAACAGCTGGGGCTGGAGGAGGTCTGGAAGGGAAAATCCCTGCCACCACCCAGGTTGGGCCTTGGTGGGACCAAATGGAAAGCAGCAATGGCCCTCCACTTTTATCTCCCTCCAAGAAAATGTCCCACTGCCCATCAAGTCACAGAAGCCAGAAACCTAACATCGTCCTAGGCTTCCTAGTCTCTCTCTCTCTCCCATTCTCTGGACTCCTCTCATCTCCTTCAATCTAATTAATCGCCAACTTCTGTCATTCCACCATGTAAATAGCTCTCTTGTCTATAACAAGGGATCCATGAGATATTTTTAAAAATATTCTTCAATAAGGGGTCATGAGTGATGATATGTCTGTCTGTCTAGAGAAATGGGTATGATCTTGGCCTGAAGTTACAGATAGGACAGATGGATATTAGTCCTGAGACAGATATCAAGCCAAATCCAGGCCCCAATTCTGGTGCAGGTGGAAGGTGAGCCCACTAGAAAGAACTGAGTGCTGAGAGGTACAGTCTGGGGAACTCCCATGGGATGCTTTGGCTGAGTGGGGTTCAGGGGTGTGGTGTAAGGTTGCCCTCCCTTCTAGGGACCGCAGGGGCTTAAGTCCCTTCAGAGTGAGCAAGGAATCACAGCCAAATGGGCCAGCATTTCTTCTTGCACAATGCAGGTTTTCAATAGTGACATCCTGTGGCAGCAAGAAGCAACTGTCCTAAAATGCTTATCAGACTCCACAGCTCTACATATTGGAGAGAAAGTCAGAGCAGCCTCCCTGGGGACTGGACTGTGTGCAAACCTGGCAGACTGAGGACAATTTGGGACGATCTGACCCCAAGAGGGAGAAACTTCACTTCCCGCTAAGGGAAGGACACAGATGAGACAACTTGTCAGGCCTGGGACCCTGGCTTTGCTGCTGCCTGCCTGTTGACCTTACGATGCAGGGTGACCTAATTGCATTTCAGTTGCCTTTTCTGTAAAACAAGGATAATAATAAAATGCACCTCATGGCTTTGTTGTGAAGATTAAATGGATTAACACATATGGATGCAAATGGACTGAAATTTAGAACACTGCCTCAGACCCAGGGAGGGCTATGTATGTGTGAGCTGTTATTATCTTTTTCAATACTGAGATGAGTTGAAGAAATAGAAGCAGTGTCTGGGTGCCATGTTTATTCGTTATACTTTCTTATCTAGACATACCTTGACCCAGGACTATCCTGCTTCTTATCTGAAATAATTTCTTATCTGATCTCTCCTATTCTAGTTTCATCCCCTTTAATGCTCTTCTGTATACATCATGTGGACCTATTAAAAATGCAACTTTGATACTATCCTCTTAAGATCCTTCAGGAGTGATTCTGGACTTCCAGAATAAGTTCCATGTCCCAGGGCCTGGCCTTAAGAGGCAGCTAAGATCTGACTCCTGCTCTATCTGGTACAGCAACACCCAAGTGTTTGTACTTCCCAGAAAGCCCCAAGATGTCTAGAACCTCCATGAATTTTTATTCATCCTTCAAACCTCTGTCTCCGTATTACTTCCTTCATGAAGGCTTTTCATACCTACCTTAGAGTTAATCGCTTCTTCCACCAAGCTGCCTCTGAACCTCACACATACTTAGAGCCTGTAATAAAATTATTTGTTATAAAAATAGATTTCCCACACTAGGCTGAGAAGTCTTTGAATTAAGTTATTTTAAAAGGGGCCTGTGTCTTTTTATCTTTCTTTACTCAAACTATAGCACAGTATTTGGAATATACAGAAGATGTTCTTAGCACATTTCAAAAACGTATTTGAGGCCAGGCACGGTGGCTCACATCTGTAATCCCAGCACTTTGGGAGGCCAAAGCAGGTGGATCATCTAAGATCAGGAGTTTGAGACTAGCCTGGCCAACATGGTGAAACCCTGTCTATACTAAAAATACCAAAAAAAAAAAAAAAAAAGAGCTGGGCATGGCAGTGCATGCCTGTAATCCCAGCTACTTAAGAGGCTGAGGCAGGAGAATTGCTTAAACCCGAGAGGCAAAGGCTGCAGCGAGCCAAGATCACGCCACTGCACTCTAGCCTGGACAACAAGAGCAAAACTTTGTCTCAAAAAAAAAAAAAAAAGTATTTGAATAGATTTTGGGTTGATTTTCTTCTCATCTTGATTCCCACCCAAATCTCATTTTGAATTTTAGTGCTTATAATTCCCACATGTTATGGGAGGGACTTAGTGGGAGATAATTGAATCACGGACAGCATTTCCCCCATCTGTTCTCATGGTAGCGAATAAGTCTCACAAGATCTAGTGGTTTTATAAGGGGTTACCCCTTTCACACTTCGTTCTCATTCTTTCTGGCCTGCCGCCATGTAAGACATGGCTTTTACTGTCCACCATGATTGTGAGGCCTCCCCAGCCATGTGGAACTGTGAGTCCATTAAACCTCTTTTCCTTTATAAATTAACCAGTCTCAGGTATGTCTTTATCAGCAGTGAAAATGGCCTAATACATCATGTATTTGACTTGTCTTGACAGCCAACCAAAGATCGAAAGTTTGTTTTAAACATCCCTATACTTATGATAGCCACTCAATTATTGTGTTTAATTTTATTAACTGATGAAATGAGGGATTGGTTCACCTACGAACCAACTTGATTGGCACAGGAGGGTGGGAAGGAGATTAAGAGAAGCCCGACTTTGTTATGCTTTGAGGCAGGTCTTTAATGAAAATACTTCTTCAGCAGTACAGCAGTTCAACCCAGAGATATTCCCACGTTTATCACTTCCTTCTATTGCTGCTTTATGTGGGGGCACATGTAAGGGTGATCATGGCTAAACTTTAGGCAGCAGCATTCTTACCAGGAACCAGATACTATTCTAAACACTTTACATGGAACTCGTTTCATCTTTCATAGGGTCAACAAGTTTGTTATGAGGAAACACAGGTAAAGTGGTAGAACTTGACAAAATTTACCAAGCCAGAATTTGAACAGCCAGTCCCTGTCTACTCTCACTAAGCATCATCACCTGCATCCTCTGTTCGAGTTTGGCTTCCATTTCCTGTGTGGTTTGCATTTATAAGTTAGACAGGTGTCTTACTCTCATTACCTAACATGGTGTTTTTCAACTTCGGCATTATTGACAGTTGAGACTCAGTGATTCTCTTCCTGAGGGGGCTGCCCCACGCATTGTAGGATGTTCAAAAACTCTCTGACCTCCTCCCAGCAGTAGCACCTTTCCCCACCCTCAATTGTGATGACCAAAATGGTATCTAAACATTGGCAAAGTCTCTGGGGAGCAAAATCACCCCCAGTTGAGAAGCACTAATCTGAAAAATAGATTTAGGGCATTATCATGTACTATAAAAGATAATGAATATAAATCTAACTTAAATAAAATTACTGATATTTTCAAATAGGCCAATATCGGCCAGGTGCCATGGCTCACACATGTAATCTAAGCAATTTAGGGGGCTGAGAAGT